>JABXWE010101989.1:0-58974 GCA_014611495.1 Limonius californicus
AGTACGCGATTTTAATACATTCAAAGTATATCATTTTTAAATAGATATTATATAAACATAGTATATTTCGTAATAACTAAAACTTCTAAATTAAAACAAAAACAATTTTAGGAAAATAAAGAAGTATAGCACAGAACGCAGCAATAATAACTCTAGTATTGGGGAAAGAAAAAATAATTGAAATAGTACAAGTGAAATATATCCTATACATTGGAAATACAATGAGAATAATTTAAAAATCTATTTTAATTGTCCAAACTGGCTAATTCTGGTAGAATATTGTTTTTCAGAAAACAAAAAACAAAATAGTATAAAAAATGTTTTGCAAAGGTTTTTAAATATTAAATAAAGTCTTCATTTTAAATAAATAATGTTCAGCTGGCAAAGAATGGCAACAGAAACTATTTCAAGCTTCAAACAGCTTTTGACAGTTTTAACTGTGGTTTATTTTACTACGGTTGCGTGATAAATTTCTGTGAGAAAGCAACACATGCAACTTTCCATTTCGTCTTCCAATTGAAGCTTTTCCAACTTGCTCTTTTACATAAAACTCCCTAACAAGCAGTCAATGCATTTCCTAGGACCTTCAGATTTTTCTGCTCGGTAAGCACGGGAACAAGAGAACAAAAGTTTTCTCCCAAGACATTTTATCGTAGTTTTTGACAGGTGCATACAGGCAAAATCATTAAGTTCTAAAAGCTATCAATTTCCGCATAGGAAGTAAGAAAAACCTTGTCCTTCGTTATTGTACTGCATTAGCAGTAGAAAACCACAAGCAAATTTCCAACCAATATTATTTAGTCGATCGGGCACAAGTTAAATACTTACTTCGCACTAAGTAGTATTTTTTTTTAATTCCGCTGTTTAAGGAAGACATAATAATGAGATTGCCGATTGGCATTTTTCCGCACCATCGCACACGAGATCTATTAATAATGCACGTTTTAAAAATCACGTTGATAACACGCGCCATTCGATATACGAACACGCCTTTATTAGTAATTTCCTTTGATAAGAGCCTACTCGAAGGTGGATGCTGGAAATAACACGCAGCCAAAGCTTGAAAACGTGAACATACAGTGCGACAACACACGTGACTATGTCAAATTTAACCAGGCTTATCAGTCATTCGCACCATAGCGAATTATTTTTATTTCATTGCCGATTCAAAAACTGTGACATAACTTTTGTATCACCAAGTAATCCCCTGGTAATTACTCAATCAATGTTGCTGGAATGGCACAACTACATCAACACTCCTTTAAGCAATGCATGGCGGGTCATCTGACCTTCATTGTGAAATTAGCTATATTTTTAATTCGGTGATTCGGGCATCAATTGAGTTGTTTACTTACTCCGCAATTAGAATTACATTCTAAATTGTGATGCTTCGAATCAGTCTAATTTTGAATTAACAATACAGAAGATTTGTCTGTTTCAACAGTTCAAGGCGAAGAAACGTACATATCTCAAAACAACTCCGATTTATCGTTATATAATCCTTTATTGCGATAAATAATTATGGTTTCTTGTTTATAAAATGGGAATTACTGCAGAAAAAGGCATAAACACCAAACATAATTATTACAATTAAGATTAGTTTGCGACCGCTAAAAAAAGACTTGCAGTACCTATGAAGATGTCTTCACAGGTACTGCAAGTCCTTTTTTATAAAAATAAAACAAAAATATACGTCAAACGGCCCAAATTTGATATCAAATCTTGTTAAAATAAATGAACCTCTATTTGTAGGTACTCTCTATTTCATAAATGTTCATAAAATCTTGTAACAACTGCACAGCCTCATATTTGTGAGGAGCAGGAGAATTTCAGTATCCATGCTATAGCTGGTTTCACACTTGCCAGTAGTATAGCTCTTACGATGAGCATTTTTCAGTTTCGAATTAGCGCTTTATTTGCACACCACAAACTAAACGCATTTCTGTCTTTGTTAGTTGCTTGCAGATTCATATTTCCGACAAAAACGTATGTCGTAGTGACATCTGCGAACGAAACAACACCAACACTGTACGTGTGGCGTATTCTATCGGCTGACGCGTTTAGTAGAAAGAAACAGAGATACTTGAAGAATGTCGCGTTGATGCAGCCAAACGTCACTACTTAAATCAGTTTCCAGCAGTATTTAAAATGTTTTGGAGGATTATATATCAATATTTTATTTTCGGAAGATACCTGTAAGAGTTTTTATTTACAATGTTGTTTATTGCTGAAATTTATTTTATACACTTTGGGAACCTTTGTTTTTTCTGGAAAATAGTTCTGTAGATATCCCGGTTTGTTTTGGTTTGTGGAAATTGGTATTAAGAGGTTGAAGATAAGTTATTAATAGCATTTCTGTTATACAGCCATTAAAGGTAATTACAATTACAAATAAAACGCTAATCCAAAACTGAAAAATGCTCATCGTAAGAACTATAGCAAGAAGATAGTAGGGCTATGCTTTTAGGTTGAGAGAATTCATGGCAGTGTTGCCACTATCCCTAAGATCTTAATTTATTTAAATGTAGTAAGCATTAATTATTGTGAAAATTTGTAGTGGTTTTAAAATAAATACCTTCCATAATAGTTATAAATAAATTTAAAATCTTTGAGGGCCACTGTTAAAAACAATCTATAATGATAAATACTAAATGATGGGTGTCAAATGATTACAAAATGGCAGGTAAGTACTACAAACAAAAAAGGAGGGAAAGTCAGAATCTACAGGGATTTTTTTGTTTTCCCGAACGTGTGCTTGGCAACATTGCCTGTTCTATCATAAATTATAACCTCACAGTGTTGGCGTATGTTTAGTGTGATGGTTTAGGTTTAATTGCTTTCTATCCCGATTGTAAGTCAATTTATAATGAGAACACCATTATAAATTGCGCTAAAGAAGAAATGCGAACAATACGTTTTCTTCACTCAGAGGGGTAAACACTGCAGAAATAAATCGCAGAATGTAGCAGCAGTATGATGACAGTTGTCAAAGCAAAAGCAAGATTAATAGCCCCTATTTGGTGCTCTATCCAACACATAGCTTAGGAAAACTACCGCTTGAAAAACGAGAGAGCAGCTATGGCTACACATCTGTGCTTGTGAACAGATCGTTTCAAAAATGGACGAATTTCAGTCTACGATGAAGAGTGTTCAGGGAGGCCTTCCACTGGCAAGACAGCCACCTAAAGAGTTGAACAATTCGCGATAATCGGCAGCTTCAAATTGATGAAATAGCAACTGAATTAAATATTAGCCATGGTTCAGCATTTTCAGTCGTCCACGACTCGCTCAATTTTCGAAAAGGTTGAAGTAGGCCACATGAGGCCAACAAATCGATCCAGTGTATTAAAGATCCTTATTTCGAACTGTTAGATCACCCACTATATAGTCCTGACTTGGTACCAAGTGATTTCCACCTTTTTGGGCCGTTAGCTAGGATAGAAGTTTCATTCGGATGAAGAGATTGTTCAAACTGTGCAGAATGGGTTATGCACCGGACTAAAAACTTTTCCACGAAGGAATTGAAAAGCTTTTAAAGAGATGGCGTAAGTGTACAGAACTAAAGGATGAATATGTGGAAAAATATCCTACTTTATAATCTTGTATGTACAATTAAAAAATCTGATGTATTAAAAGTCCCTTTAGATTTTGACTTTCTTTCGCATATACAGAGCAAACACACTAACGTGTAATTAATATTACTATATTATAGGCGTACAAAAAAATTAGCTAGAATCGCAGACACACGTGTAGGTCATACTGGAGAATTTACATATAAGACCTTCAAAAATATATGGTTTCCAAGCTTTACTTTCAATTTCATTTCCGAAATTAAACGTATCGTTCTTTGGAAGATTAAAGAATAACGTTATGTAAACCCAGCCGAATTTTTTGTTTGCTAATTCCAATCGAAGGCACGTTTCTCGAATACAACAAAAGAAAGTTCACCACGATTTTAACCCCGATGGGTATAATAACGCTGCTCGTATCTGACCCACATTAGGGACATGGAACACGTTTGCTGCTTAAAATGGGCGCCCAAAGCGTACAAGCCTAGTCACGTATAACCGATAAGCGATGTTGAATTTTGATAGAAAAGTCACCACCATTCGTTTATACTAATGGATGGTCACATTACAAATTACACAACACTAGCTATGAAAATGCTTCATTTATTGATTGAACTCTATTTATGTGACGAATGGAAGAATGAAATTTTGATGCTGGAGCTTATCAGTAACGTTAGAGGATCTTCTAGAATCTAGATTATACGGAGTTTGTCAAATTTAATGTATTACACACGTATTACATTTCCTCATGGGACGCTGCACCCCGACACAAATATACAATTGGCCCATTCAAAAAGTCAGTTACAAAATCAACTGAAGACATATCGTTACCCTTATGCGGAAACTACCTAATTTCAATCACATCTACCGTAGTAGTAGTGTAGTAAATGTGTAAACTTAAGAATTTAAGAAAAAAGTTAGACACGTGATAGTAATGTGAAATAAACTATTTATTATAATATTACAAACAATATACAGGGTGGCCCACCGAAATCGATACAGGTGAATTGAAAATTAGAGTCACAAAACACGCTTGTTTTGTTTTCGGTGGGCTACCTTGTATAGTAAGTTTGTCAAATGCTGTAATTTAACAACTGGTGGATATGCGAGATGTTCTCTTTTGAATATAAATAAATTTTAAATAAACAGGGACATACGAGTATTTCGCACTCCAATCGAGCATTTCATTACCAGGAACCATCGAAATCGCCAAGAAAACGGAGTGACGACGGTTTCTCATGAGGGTAACGATTTGCAGAAATCATTTCTGATGATTGTCATTAAAAAATTCCAACTCCGCATGCAAGATTATGCTATGGTACACAGGTATTATGTACTTCTAATATTATACATGAGCATATTATTTAAAATTCCTTTCATCAAAAATACACACAACTATTTTAAACATTAAGAGGGAATGTACGCGAGAAATATAAAAGAACGAGAAAAGAAATAAAACGATTTAAGCCAGGAAAATGTAGCGCCCGTTAAAAAACTCGTGATTACAAGAATGCATATGCTGTTTATTTATAGCACCGATGTTCTGCTTCAAGAAATTAATCAAATTCCTTGGAAAAAACTAGGGTGCTATCGTTAAGTTTAGTTACAAGCAAATTTTGGCACACGTTTAAAGACTACGAGAATAAATAGAAAGAATCCATAATTATATATCAAAATATAATATAATATTACTTACTATTGATTTTATATTACGCAAAGTGACAACGTGTATTTTGGGGATCATTTCGATACGCCATTGCCTCAATTTGGGTGATCAATTTAAATTATATAAATTAAACGAAACTTTATTAATAGAATAGATTAACACTTACACTAGTGTAGGAATAATATTTTTGGACAAATTCTTTCACATTTATTGTATGCACGTATAGTTATCAATAAAGCTGTTTTCTAAATATTGTGGTTACTAGCCCTTTTGTCTAATAAATAATGCCTTTCCAAGGCCCAAAACTCATCGCGGAGCGGTGTTTTTAGGTACGATTTTGAAATATTTGGGAAGTGGGTCCGAAACAGCCGAAGGGGTGGCTTCTCAGACGGATTCAGAGTTTGCGCGTTCGGTAAAAGTGAAATAACAGTATATGTGTGTTGCTTTATTGATAAATGCACTGAAATAATGTACACCTATGTATTGGCTACCAGTAAAGTAGTGGCGTTGAGCGAGATGAGTAGTTGTTGATTGAAGCTGTAGATAACGCTTCTATTTATGTAGTATTGTTGAGATAGTATTGTTAGTAATGTAATTACTGTGTTATTATAAAGGCCTGTGGTACTATGCTTGGGGGGCTTGTAAGCTCTCCAAGGTGCCCAGGGTTTGTGTACCGGCGCAGGGTTCCGTTTTAAGCCGCTTAATGCTTGGCGGGTTGACCTCGACCTGGTTGACGAACCAGTGATTTCCGCATTGCACTTTGAAGTGTGGCCTGTGGAGAGCCTGTCTCTCACTGTTTTCCTTGTTAGGCACATACGGCGGCCGGCGGAGGTCGTTTGGTGATCACAATGACATGGGGGAATCCATTGCCCGGTGGTAACATTCGGTTACCCGGTACCCGTTACAGGTTAGGTACATCAGTCAAGATCTACTAAAAACGGCCCTGCCAAGAACTACTAAAGATGATCCTGTCATGGTGTTAAAGGTGAGCTACTAGATTCGACGCGGGGTCCTACTGGGGGACACCCGACCCCCTCTAAGTAGAAACGTAGAAATTGCAATACTAATGTAGTAATGTATTATTGCTTGTGCGTTCCATACTTTGCGGATGTTTGCTGAAATGGGGTTCAGTGTTTGCGTGTTTACTTTATGAGTGCACTGCGTACATATCTGAAGCTGTCAAACCTCGAGCTCCCGAGCATTTAGTCTTCATGCGTACACATAACCGATTTCGGGACTCTACACTAGTGGCCACTGGCCTTGCATGTATCAACAGCAATTTGGTAATTTACAAATAATTGTAATTACTTATGTAATTGTTGTCGGGTGATGGTTCGTATATAAATAGGCGGGCATACGCGACCAACCTTAACCATTTCATGTTTGTCCTTCTAAATCTACTGGTAATTCGTGTCAGTTACACATTAACGTTAATAACTATACCTTCCCTGGATGTTAACTTGTATAAAGTTCATTTGTCTAAATAATTAATCATTTTTTATCTGTTTGAGTTTTAGTGCTACCATAAACAATTTTTGTGTGTGGCGATTAAATATAATATATTACATAATGGATGTATAAAAAATTACATAAACAGTGCTGCTTACTAAATATCTTACTTGCAAACAAAAATATGTCGAAACGATACATAAAACTTGATTGTATTTCTTGCGAAATCTATAATGATAATTTTTTAAGATAACCGTATGTTTATTTTGGACATAATGATGTTTCTCCGTAGCTAACAAGTAGGCTTTAAAAACCTATTTGCGTCAAGCGCTGTTCAAACATTCGCAGCTCCGTTATATGAATATGCAACGCAATTCAAAATGATTGCTGTTCAAACATAGTGGTAGTAGAAAAGAAACATCTCCAAACGATTTATTATTTGTCAATCATATTAGGTTCAAGGGTACTGGCGTTACACAGCATATGCAAATAAGCCATTATTAGTATGTGCATAATTGCATAAAATCGCAATTTAATGAGACTCAATTGCAGTATCTTTACTAATTTTTTTTTTATTGATTTGAGCGCGACCAACGTTTCTATTCTTTTCAGAATAGAATGATGGGAACTTGTTTTCTTTTATCAGAGTAGTAAAATAAATGTTTATAAATTTTACTTTTATTATTGTATCAGTTCTTCCATTAGTTTGTTTCTATTATACATTTTTCCATCTCAAATTTGGTTTCTTCTGCTATTTGAGTACTTAAATTCTACACCTCCTGTTTTTATTTTCCTAAGTATACAGAATTGTGCGACTTACTTTCTAGATTCAATATCGTAATACTCTTAATTTCTTCTAGCTTTTTTCATTTTCAAAAACAGTCATATCTTGGAAAAATTCTTCCTTTGCTATTCTTCACAACCTATTTCTGGTTTTTGTTTCCGAAACGGATTCCAAGTAGGAACAATATTCTAAAATAATACCTCACTATTTTTGTACTGTCATACCTCCTCTGTCACTACAATAATTATTACAATGATAGCTTTGCGTGTATCGTGTGTCTTTCCTCTATTCCTAAAATAATTAGTATCTTTGAAATACCTCGGCATTTATCCCGTCGCACCTTTCCAAAACTATTCAAACTGATTAATAATTTCAACAGCTTGTTTAATTAGGTTTATTTTGTTTATGCCTTATTATTTCCTCCCGTTGCGCTATTATATTGTCTCTTCTATACTCATTTGTGTGCTACGAAAGAAGCACAATTGCAATTTTACGATTTAATTTTTCAGAGTCTGTTCTTTACTAAAGCTTCGAGAAAGGAACCGGACGTTTTGGTGCTGCCGGTTTGGCGCAGGGACGGTTGGGCGTAGAACCGTTTGGCCGCAGGGATGGTTTGGCGCCGACCTGGTTGGACGCAATCGCATATTAAAGTTTAAAATATTAAAAATGTACATTACATTACAGTAAAATAAATTGCTTAAGTATTATATTTTGAGGCAGACAAATGTTAATTTTCTGGTTAAATAACATAAATACAACAATACTGCTGCATAAAACATATTTAAAAATGCTTATTTTAGAATGTTTACTGAAGTTATTTTTAATAAATCAGTTGTATCAATGGAACTAATCCATAAAATTGGATAATTTCGCAATTTTAATAACACAAGATTTTATAAAATAAACAACTTTAATATATGGTTGTGCCCAATCGTCCTAGGCCCAACCGATTCTGCGACCAAGCAATTCTACGCCCGACCATTCCTGCACCCAAACGGGTCCTTGACGAACAGGCTGCGCCAAAACGTCCTAGATCGCTTAGAGAATAATTTCAACCTACTATAAAACTATGAGAATATTCTTTCTATCTTACTGCTTTCTGCTTAACACTTACACTTTGTGTTTCCTGAAAAACAAACGTTTCAAAAATCTTTTGCCTACCAAGATTTATACTATTACTAGTACCATGACCTCCCTTCTCCATCTCCAGTTATACTTCCAGGAAGAATTTTATCTAATTGTATTCTAGGAAATTATTATTTGCCACATTCGCTCGCTTTGGCTTCTCTTGACTTTACCCTCGCCGCGGTTTATTTCAGTAACAGACTACATATTATTTTATTTTTTGATATTGTTTTTTGCTTCCTGTACCTACACATTGTGATTCCTGCGACATAAGCATTTCAAAAATTGTTTACCATGACCTATTCCGTCCAGGTTTTCATCTATATTTCATGTTAATACTATAATCTCATATTTGATACAATATGTGTTAGCATTCAATATCTGGGAACAAACCTGGAAACTTTTGTATTAGTATGATGCCCCAGACAAATTATGCAATACATTTCTAGTTCCTTCCTATAACTTAGGCGAATCATAAATAGAACGTTATCAGTTCGAGCAGCTTCACCCTACAATAACAGAAAACTCCAAAACTTCAGAGGCGTGGCGCCCTCATTTCTTTCAATAATCCTCTTTTGCGAATGTAACGGTTCCAAAGCCCCACAATCCTTGGCTGATTACATCTTAAAAGTTTTTCCGGAACATTGCACAACCAATGCTGATTACTTTAGTCTAAACCATTTTTTCCTCAATCTATGTACAAACGTTAGAGAACTTAACTTACTTTTTTTAATCGTAACTCTTCAAAAACAAAAGCTTTCGCACCATCTGCATGCTGGGATTAGAAGGAAAAAGCTTCCTGCATCGCCTTGCCAAATTGCTAAAAGATAATGGAGTCGCGCTAACAACGTTAGATATTCTCCAAGCCGTGGTATTTACTCGAGTAAAGCCCGTTTGCTTCCGAATTAAACACGAACTCAATTAAGGGTGTTTGGCTAAAACCGTGGCTTATACGAAAATGCACTCATCCAGCACATATCGCATTCATCGTTTCATGCGCTTGTTGCAATATCATTGCAATTCAAAAGGTAAATACCCTACATCTTCAAGTGTTTACGAGCAGCGCAGTTACATTTCTATTTTTGAACGTACAACCGTCAGTATGTTTTAACATAGTGGACGTGTTCGCTTGGAATAACGACCGCAGAGCCTCTTGCTGTTAAACCGAATTATCGTAGCGGAAGAAGAATCTTTGAACAAAAACACGGCCAGTAAGGTATATTATGTTGCACGAAACCAATACAAAGTTGATGGAAAAAGTTATAATCTTGTACAATAAAAAACGAAAGCAATTTCTCCGGGGAATATTATCGGAGAAGGCTAAAACAAGAAAATGAAAAAAAAAACATTTTCTAATTTGGCCCCGAGGTAACTCGAACGGTTTCATTAGGCCATTTAGTGAAGTAACACAGAAATAGGAACTTTGCAGAAAGCGCCGGTATTTTGTTTGCTTCATTAACCTGTTGCCCTTCAGGGCTATTTAGCAGAGACACATACGACAAACGACCAAATTACGAAGCCAAAGGAAAGCCTTTCAGTGTTATATATGTCAGAAAGATCGTTTCGCAAGCGTAGCCTCTGTATAAAAGCAGCATTGTAGACTTGAATGGCGGTAGTAAAACGTTCGACGTTTCGCCAATTACGTATTCCCAGATAAATTTTCTGCTACAACAGTTAAATACAAAAGGTATGGGTTCTGCAGTCAAAACAAGAGTACTGGTATTAAAATCGGTATTACTAATATTTACATTTCGCAAGTAAGGGGATAAGCAATAGTACTGAACTGATCTTATCAATATTTTTGTTTGATCTCACGAGTATTAAACTGGTAAATACCATAAATAATACAAAGTGAATTTTTGTAGTGGTTACAAAAAAAGGAGAAGTCACCGCCACGTCGCCTATAAAAAAACGAATTACAAAGTGTAATTGATGTTTGCTGCGCAAACAACATAAAAAATCCATTTTACAAAAAGTTGGCAGGAACATCTCCATTATGTCCTTGCATGCGACAAATAGCCGTCGCTGTCCAAGCGACAAATAGCAAGCCCCTCCTGAAAGTTCCCATTTATTTCAATATTGAACATGACCTTCAATCACTGTTTTGCAATGGGGCCATTTACATAATATAATTTTCGAAGAAATGTCATTCTTATCCAGAGGGCAAAAATAGAACAGCATATATTCGGCTTAAATTGATATTTTCCTCCTGAAAAATTAAGATTTCATGAGATTACTTTGATACCCATCAACCCTTGTCCTTCCTTACAAGGCGAGAACTCGGAAAGCTTTGTAGCTTGCCCAAAATAACGAACATCGCAATTTAAGGATGTTCTTGACACAATACAGTATAGAACAATAATAGTTAGATTCATTATCAGCTCGTGCTTTAGATATTCAAATTAGCCTTCTTGTACTGAATTTTCCGTCCCTTCGAACTTCTGGGAGGCGATACATTTAACGAAACAAAGCCAACGGTATTTCGATTACACGCTCTCAATGTATGAGGCCCAGGAGCTATTCAGGCTATTAAGAGTGTCACAATTTACCCCAATCCCCATTTAAGGAAAGCCAGGGAAACAGCATGCAAGCGACTTTCACCACTTTCCCTTTCCGCACCCAGTCTCGTATCGATCCCGCTGCAAGGCGCATGTTCCTGACCTTGAAAGAACAACCCGTCTCTACTACCCCAACTGACACCCTACTCCCACGCGTCAGCTGTAAAACTCCCCTCCGGCTTTCAGACGAAGCAATAATCCCTTCGGATATGAAGTGGATCTTGATGAAAAAGAAAACTGGCATGCACCGGAATGAATGGATATCCACTCCGAGTGAAGGCTTTTGAATGCGAACAATTTTCAGGCGGCAAAGTAGTCCTTGAACTCCAACTTTGTGGCTGTGAGGTTGAAATGTTAATGATGTGACAGAAATAGAACTACGTTGATTCATTAGGGGATTTCTGAAAGATTAATAAAGTGCCATAACGAGATTCAAATATTAAGTAGAGTTTAAGGAAAGATGAGGAAATGTTAACCATTATAATGTAAATTTAAAGAAGAGCAATGGCTCAACAATTTCAAAATTCGTAATGTTTAGAGTAAAGGCTTGATAATCCAAACCCCCTTTTCAATCATTCAAACTTTTCAAATTAGTTTGAAAGATTTCCAGTTTAGGGTACACACAAAAGAGCATTTCTTAAATCAAAATGCCCAGGCATTCAGCAAACAAAAGAGTTGCTCTTCAAACATCGAAGGGTTAAAAATTAGCTTAGAAGGCAAGAAGAACGTGATTTCTTGAATGGTCTACCAATTACTCATTGTGTAACTAATGTAGATCAAGTTTGACAATTAGGCGATCCCAAATAGTTTCCTCAACGACGATCTGGGTTACAAAAGTTCAAACCTCAACAGCTGCTGTTGGTAATCATTTGAGAAACATGGAAACCAAGGTTGAGGCATTTATTCTTATGCAGGGAAGATCGAAAGTCCCGTCATCTTGTGAACATATTAACATCTAACAAAGCAAGTTTATGATATACTTAACAATTCTGGTATAAATGCAATGAATTGAAAGTAGTTTTGAAATTTAATTGAAAACATTAAAGTTCTTTTATCCAACAAGGAAAATGTATCCGCTATTGGCAAATACACCTATTCATCTGAACTCACACCCATCAGATTTTCAATTTATTCGCGTACGCCTTATACATGCGCCGGTGGATTACGCTCCGATGTGAAGAAACAAGAAGGTGTATTATATAGTATAGGGTCCTTCTGATGCAGTATATTTACTGAAAAATATTACATGACTTAGCTGTTATTAATAGAACGCCAGGTTCTATTATATTAACTTGATTAAAATTCATGCGCACTTCTTCCTGTAGCCATCTCTATGAGAAGCTTCGCAAGGTGTTTGCACATAATGAGAAAATGTGCAGAAATACAATTTTGTGGAAGTTAAGTAAGCAGTAAGACTTTCAATTTAAGAGAAAATTTTGATTCTCTTTGCAAAGTCCTATAATTTCATAATAGGAACTTGATACAATATCTGAAACCAGATTAACAACATTCCAATTCTAGAAATAAATTCAGTTTTATAATTGTCTCGGCTTCATTTACATCAAGCCATTTTGAAACCGCGAACGAGTTAACATAAATAAGCGTTTTATGTAAAGTAGAACACTTGGCAGAACTTGCTAATTTTCCCGGCTCAGGGAACACAAATTAAAAATACGATTTCTAGTATTTAATTCAAAGTCACTGAAAATTAAACCTGCAAACAATTAACTAGTTAACCGATATAGCTACCATTGTGCAAATTGGTTGTATACTCACGAAAAGCCAATATTTGCAATTTTCAATGAAAATAGGAAAACCGTAACTCTCATTATCTTCCCCAATCATAAATTGTTAACTAGGTTGTGTAACCTTACCATTTTAAACCTCAATAGCCCTGACCCAGAAGTATTAATAATAATAACAATTAAATTTATCAGGCATAAATTACAAAAGTAGATAATAATTTACTAATCCCCTTAAAACATCACAGGAAAACTACTTGCTATATCAAATCATGCTGAACAAAATCACGTATGACCGTGATGCAAGGCGGATCGACCTGAGAAACATTGATAGGATAACATTTTGTTGGGTTCAGCACCATTAATATTTTCTATTTCAATTCACGAGATAAAAAAATGAGTAATTGTACCGCCACAACCTTGTACTGAAATAGTTGATAAAACCGGAAAAAAACGGGGGTCAGTGAGAGTGGAAACTCATCATTTTCTAAATAGATGTCTATTGACATAACCCTCATTTTTTTTTGAAAATGCAGATAAGCAATACCGTCACTACTGATTAATTGCGATCAGGGGGTTATCGGTTTGTATATTTTGGGTCGCGCACGATATTTCGCCGGAAAAAAATTAATATTTGATAAGATTTACATAATAACAGCAAATAATATACATTAAACAAACAGGTTTTACGCCTCTTCGAAATGTTTGCAATGCAACGGAATCACACTTTATTATTAAAAGCTACATTAAAAGAAATTATGGTTTACGACGTTGAATAGTTGATGGATATCAGTGTCCAAACACTCGGGAGTAATATTGTTCAACTTCGCAACACTTATGTGGGAGAAAATTACACCTTCTTATCTTCAGTATCAATCAGTAACACGCAATCAACACTTCAGTATCTTCCTCCTATTCTTATCGGCATTCCTGATTAAAAAAACCCTGTCGAGAAGCGATACCATGTAACTTTAAGATAAAATATGAAGTAGAAGCGGAAAAATTCAATTGCACCCGATAAGAAAGTGGAAATTTCGTACATTTTTAACAATGCACGAAAAATAAAAATGACAGGAGGGAATAATGGCTGGAAACTGTTGATTATTTAAAACGAAAAAGCGGGCTACCAAGTGTTCATGAGAGAAAATTGATACGCGAATGCGTTGGTGTTTTTATCGAGTCGCGGTTGATTCTATAAATAAACCAGTTAAAAATATTACGGGCTCTCAATATAATTAAAAAGAAAAGCTTTTGATAACATTGGATCGTAAAGTTTTATTTTATTTTTATTTCGAAGGCCGGCCGTAAACTTTCAGGAACCATTCTAATACTTTTAGTCTGTATGAGTTACAATTTTACTTATCACAAGATTTTGCTAGAATGCGAATGTAATAACCACAATATGTTTAGTGTAACTGTTAGCGAACCTTTTAACCATAAAATTATATAATAATTTAGTAAGTGGCGCCAAAATTAATACATAATACATGTAGTTCTTGCTGGTTATTAGATTAGTTGCCATTTTTCAAACAGATTCCATAAGTCAACCCGTTAATCAGAAGATACCGGCTAGTTAATTAACGGATAATAGCTGATAAGATATACAAAAAAGCTCAGTAATTGACGTTATCTATCAATTAATAAAGCTAAATTTAAATGTTTGAGTCCATTTAGAAATCATATATCCAATATTACTTTACTAATAGTATAGTATCTGGAAAGGGAAAGTATGAAAAAAATTACGTGCGAATATTGTAAAAAGACATGATGTTCTGAAAAGTTCAAAAGTAAGTAGGCAGTTTTTGTATAATTAAAGACCAAATTAGGGATATTGCTCAGGGAAGTTCAGAAATTTGGCAAGAAAAGTAATTTGACTTAATGAACCAATAACTAAGTGGATGTTTGAAATTATATCAAATTACCATTTCACTACTTTCAGCTATTTAATGGTAATGGCCAAATTAAATATTTCGCCCTTAATGTAATTACATACTGGTGTTTTAACATATCCCACATTTGATAAGCAGAAATACCGTATTATCATTCACATTAATTTATCTATATGAAACATATATACCTAAACAACATATGAAAGAAATAAAGCAATTTCTGATTTGGTTCTTCTCAATTACCTCATACGTACAGGATGGTAGCAAATTTTCTAGATTTATACATGCTCTGAAAATGTTGTCGAAAATTCTAGAATTACTTTAGTCTTACATGCATAGTTTTCGCAAAACAAAAATATTTAAGCATCTTGTGTCTTATCTGATGCAATTTAATAACAATGGACGAGTTCTAGTTATCATATTTGTTAGAACTAGAGTGTTTTTGATTACATACCAGTTCTTGAATATCATCGATGGCACTCTGAAATCGACCATTACCGCGGGAAACATTTTATAGTTTTGTGAAAATTGAGATCTATGACTTGTTTAAAAATTCTAAGATATATCCGACGGTAGTGTTAGTTATAGCTAAGCATTTTTAGGTAGAAATATCGATGAATCTCATGATAAAATGTATTTATTTCTTTTATATCTATTATTTCAAAATGGACATGTGGAAAGCCATCAAATATGCGAGTTATTCTATAACGACGTTCAAAACCTCTACGAGCTATAATTATATATGTATAGCAAAAGCCCTTGCTATACCGTCTAATGTAATGCATGAGGAAGGAAGACCCACCATCTCATATTATGGTAAAATCTTGATCTCAACAGTTTCAATGTAGTTGTAAATCCATAGAAGAAGGTTGGCACTTAATAGTTTTAACTGTCTAGGGGATATCTAAACAAAGCGCTCAAAAAATATCACAAGAAATTGGGCTTAGAAAATGACAAAGTTCTTTTATAGCAAACAGTCTCAGGTGATATGGCATAGGTAAATTGGTGGAATCTCAAGACCAACTAATTTACTGAATACCTGTTACAAGAGTCTACTATCATCAAAGAACCATAAGCAGACACTGTCATAAAAGTATGGAATGCTATTTATACTTTTACATGAGAAGGCAAGGGTGGCAACGCAGAAAAGTTTAAGCTGTGGAAACTACGGTCGTGCCAAATATGCATTTTCAATAAAACGGCAAACCTGTGATGAATTTTATGGAAATTATACGGAAATATAAAAATATCTAATTTCTTGTAAATCTAGGGTAACATAGAGAAGTGGGTAAGGTAAACATAAAATGCGAGCGCTTTAGCAGGTCCAGACAACTTCAGTATGAGATTCATGAGAACCATGACTACACCAGATAATAATTTATGTATTGGCATATAGGTATATATTGTGTGCTCCTTGGTGAAACCATTAATCAACAAGACCTTTAGTAGATGTTATAAATAATCCGAATTAACTAACGACACACGGTTTGTTTTCATAACTGATTTGTATGTTGTTGCTCATACTGTATAATGCAAATTGCAGGAGTAAGTAAAGTAAAATATGATTTCCTTCCCAAATAAATATTGACGATTCGTTAATATAAAGTAAATCGACTGTGGATTACCTGCAAAAATCAAATTAATGATATTGTAGATTAAACCTATTTTTGTTTACTTGAATATTTATGAACGTTTTCAATATTTTATAATAATAAAACAGCAAAAATTAAAAACTTTTGTCATATAACATAAAAATTGAATAATGTTACTAATAACGAAAAATTAAGTGTCCAAAATATACCACGGCTCCTTATCCTGATCTTATTATCGTTGATGAATCTACAATTTGTTGTTATCCGAATCAATATTTTTAATATACTGGCGTACTAATTTTCGGGAAATGTTAGGTATGCATACTTAGTTCTTTTCCGAATTAGGTAATAATGTAATTTGCAAGCTTCTGCAGTTAATAGTAAAAATACTACATGGCTGTGCGTATTATGTAGGTCCATAGGCTAATAAATAAATTTATTAGCCTATGGTAGGTCTAACAATTACGTTGCTTTATTTCTGAATGACGAGGACTTTTTGCATTTAACAGAAAATTGGTAAACACATTTTTTTTGACAAGGTTAATTGCACAGTCATCTTTCTATGCTATAAAATTACTTGCACAGCTGAATTATACTAATCACCAAACCCCCCGTTCAATTCAAAACAAGACAAAGTATTTGATTAGCAGAGTTAAAAAATTTACATAATCATTTAGAATCAACAATGTCAGCGATAAAGGAATTTCCGGTTATCATATATACCAGGAACTTCAATCTTTCTCTCCCTCCCAAAGTAAATGCGAGTAGAATCTGTACATTACGGATGAAACATTCGTCTGTGTAGTACGACCAACCAGTGACTGTTTTTAATCGTTGTTGTTCAGAAGTATTTTGAATAATGGAAACGCTAGCATCGTGGTTTCTTCCAAACAGAGCCTCTACTGCCTTCAGTCAGTAAGTAATTTTTAATAATAGCTTTGTTTAACGCAGTAAAGCTAAGTATAATACATATTATGAAAATAATGAGAAATTTTTTAAATTGTGGATATTTTATTGTAAGAATAATCATTATTTAAAAAAAAAGCGAATATTGTCATAAGGGGCTTATATCAAAATATCAAACAGATACGATAGGTACTGTAAGAACATAGATACAAAAGTTAAAAATTAAAAAACTATATGAATAATATTATAACGTAGAAGTTTTATTCGGAGGAACAAACAAATTAAATATTTTCATACATAATAAATACACACTTCGATAACGCATCAATCTCTTACGAATTGCGTAACTACAACAGGTTTTAATTTTTGTCGGTCACTTCATGTAATGATTATCTATTACCTTGGCAGATAAAGAACTCGAGAAAAACTCACACTGCACAGCTTCCCTAATTTGGACATACTTTAACTAGGACACTGCAAAAATTCATTATCCGGACAAATTTGAGAATGGTACAAAAAATATTTTATAAAGCATGTAAGAAGTACAAGGTTAATTGCACAATCATCTTTGTATGGCATAAAATTACTTACACTATTACACTAATCGCCAAACTTTCAATTCAAAATAAGGCAAAGTATTTGATTAGCAGAGATAAAAAATTTACATAATGATTTGGAAGCAACATGCTAAAAGATGAAAGAAATTTCGGTTATCATATACTTTTTTATTTCCGGATTAGAGAACAAAACCAAATATTTATCATCGAAAATAGCTATATTGTTTTTCAAAATATTCTCCATGAAAATCAACACACTTTTTTTGCATGCCTGTGAACCAGTTTTCGAAGCACTTTTTCCACTCCGATTGAGGTATCTCCAAAACATGCATTTTGAACACATCAACCGCTTCTTCAGGTGTCGAAAAACGCTGACCTCGCAATTTATTTTTGATGTTCGGGAATAAAAAGAAGTCGTTGGGTGCCAAAGCATGACTATAGGTACGACGGATGACTCATCAAATCGACGTTTTGAGTGCTCAATAGGTCACTTGTTTGAGCCGATGTGAGCGAGCTCGCATTGTCGTGGTGGAGAATGATCCGTCTTCGGCGGTTGGTTTTCCTTATTTCTCCGAAGACTTGTGGCAAATAAATGGTTGTGTACCATTGAGAATTGACCGTTCTACGTTGCATCAATGGTACGTTGAGACATGTCCAGTTTTTCCGAAAAAACAGGTGACCATTTGCTTCGAAATGCTTCGAGCAGGAACGACTTTTGTTGGGTTTGGACTTGGAAGACCCATACAGTCGACTGCTGTTTACTTTCGGGCTCATACGCGTAGTTCCACGATTCGTCACCTGTCACGATGTCATGCACATGTTTTGAAACACCGCGATCGAATTTTTTGAGCATTTCTTGCGACCAACTGACACAAGCTTGTTTTTGAACGATTGTCAAATTATATGGGATCCATCGCGAACAAATCTTTTACGGTCAAATGTTCATGCAATATTGAATGTATGCTGGTCCCACTAATGTCCAAGGATACCTCAGTATCACGATAAGTCACATGACGATCTTGCAGTATCAGTTCATGCACCGCATCAATGTTTTTCGAAACAACAACCGATTTTGGACGACCTTTACGAAATTCGTCGTTGAGCGAACTATGGCCACGATTGAATTCGGTAAACCATCGATAAATAATGGTCCTTGATGGTGCTTCATCGCCAAAGATCGAATTACGTTCATCTATGCACTGTTGTTGAGTTAATCCACATCGAAAGTTGTAAAAAATAATCGCACCAAAATGTACACGATTTAATTCCATTTTGGCGGATATGAATTTTTCAAGTTACTGTAAACACAAATAGCGCTCGTACGTCAAAACGTTCTGAGGGCGTATACCGTCAAAAATGTCAAACTTTACGATACAGACGTGAGTTGCCAGATGGCAGCACTAGGGTTGCCCAATCCCGAAATATAAAAGCCAACCCTCGTATACTAGAACTTCAATCCTTTTCTCCCTCCCAAAGCAAATAATGCTAGTAGCATCTGTACATTACGGATGAAACATTCGTCTGTGTAGTACGACCAATCAGTTACTGTTTTTAATCGTTGTTGTTCAGAAGTATTTTGAATAATGGAAGCGCTAGCATCGTGGTTTCTTCCAAACAGAGCCTCTACTGCCTTCAGTCAGTAAGTAATTTTGAATGATAGCTTTGTTTAATACAGGAAAACTAAGTACAATACATATTATGAAAATATTGACAAATTTTTTAAATTGTTGATATTTTATTGTAAGAATAATCATAATTTTAAAAAAGGCGAATATTGTCATAAGGGGGCTTATATCAAAGTATCAAACAGATGCGATACTGTAAGAAGAACGATATAAAAGTTAAAAATTAAAAAACTGTAGGAATAATATTACGTAAAAGTTTTATTCAGAGGAACAAACAAATTAAATATTTTCATACGTAATAAATATACACTTCGATAACTCAATCAATCTCTTACGAGTTACGTAACTACAACAGGTTTTAATTTTTGTCCGTCACTCCATGTAATGGTTATCTGTACCTTGGCAGTTAAACAACTCGAGAAAAATTCCATAATATTGCGTTATTATTACAGTTAATATCAGTTGCCATTGCAATATGACATGTTTCAGGTTAGACGAGCTTAAATTCTTTGTTCATGATGAGCAGCATACGAGTAAGTAAATGTCAAGTAACAAGCATGCAAATTTTCTAAGTGTAAGCTACCCGTTTAGTTAGGATCACGGACATGCCACCGGACACTAGTCTCAACAGTTACCTCCGGAAAAAAGCTAACCTTACAGGCACCAAGAACATGTGCTTGGAAGGGGGTTGCGGATCATGTATTGTTGCCGCTACTTTTATGGACCCCGTAACCAATCGTGAAGAGGTCATGGCTGTGAATTCCGTAAGATCCTATATTATACTGAAGCAAAATTAGAACGGTTTCGAAATACCTTTTGGAAACGTAAAAATGTATTATTACACCGTCCCCCCAAAGAAAGTAAATTATTTCATTTTCGGTTTAGTGTCTGGTTCCAATATACTGTTGTTCCGGGTGGAAAATTCACACGCCGGAAAAAATAGGAAATACAACAATGGGATATCACCCCGTTCAAAAGGCCCTTGTTCAATTCAACGGTACCCAATGCGGTTTTTGTACATCTGGTATGGTGATGAATATGTATGCCCTATACGAGTCAGGAAAGTTCACGATGAAGGACGTGGAAAACTCTTTTGGGGGCAATATATGTCGATGTACCGGATACAGACCAATACTGTCCGCCTTCAAATCTTTGGCGGCGGATGCCTCCCCTGAACTGTTAGGAACATTTTCTGATATTGAAGATATTCCCATTTGTAAGAAAACGCAAGGAAAGTGCCAATCAACATGTGCATCACCTTGCAGCAAACAATTTCAGCCTCATTACTATGATTTTGGAACATCTAAATGGGTCAAGGTTTTTTCGACAAATGAAATCTTCGATGTAATGAAGGAATCTCCTAATGCTACATATATGCTGGTCGGGGGAAATACTGCTACCGGTAAGACACTAGTATCCTGGGCTTTCAATATAATTACTACTATGAACTCATTTTATTTTTAGGGGTATATAAAAGAACAAAGAATCCCGACATCTACATTGATATCACCAGCGCCAAAACCTTATTGGAGCATACGGTAAACGAAGATAATTTGGTTTTGGGAGCTAACATGACCCTTACCAATACTATGAATTTATTTTATAAATTGGCCAAAGAAAATACAAAGTTTTCTTATTTGGAAAAGCTGGCAGACCATATTGATTTAATAGCGAATGTACCCGTTAGAAACGTAAGTTGTTTATATTTGATAACCACGCAGCAACTATAACTTTTCATTTAGACTGGAACGTTGGCGGGGAATTTGTTTACAAAACATGAGTATCCCGAATTTCCTTCTGATATTTACCTAATTCTGAAAACTGCTGGAGCAACTTTAACTATAGGTTAGAAATATTGTACCAATGATTGTTAATTGACAATAAAATTAATTTATTTCCAGTTGGCGCAGATAATAACAACGCCAGTAAAAATATGACCGACTTCATGTCATTCAATATGAAAGGTAAGATAATTAAGGATATTACCCTTCCAGCCTACGATCAAACTTACAAATACGAAAGCTATAAGGTAAAGTCAGCAAACCTAAAATACAATCTGTTACTATATCTTTCCATATTGACAGATAATGCCGAGAGCACAAAATGCCCACGCACTTGTAAATGCAGGATTTTTATTCAAATTAGATGCCCAGAACAAAGTTGAAAAGGCGCGCATCGTATATGGAAATATAAATCCTTCTTTTGATTACGCTTCCAATTCGGAAAAGTATCTAATTGGGAAGAATCTATTTGACGATAACACGCTTCAGGGGCTATTTCCTATTCTTGAAGATGAACTCACTCCGGACCATGTCCTACCCGATCCGACCCCTGAATTTAGAAAACAATTAACAATTGCTTTATTCTACAAGGTAAGGAAAAATTATAGTAAAACGTCCGTTTGAAAATTTCACGCAAAATAGTTTATTTTGAGCATTGCCCCAACTGATAAAATATCACCGCGGAATAAAACTGGAGGAACCAAGCAGACTCGGCCTATTTCCAATGGAACTCAGGACTACGAAACCAAAGAATCCCTTTATCCTGTAACACAGCCAATACCAAAAATTGAAGCACTTGCTCAATCTACAGGTAAATAGCAGCGCCGAAATCTCGTAGTAATAGCAAACATTTTAAAAATGAATTATTGGGCATTATATTTGCTATTTAGGCCAGGCCAAATATATTATGGACATGCCAGATCAACCAGGACAGCTCTATGCAGCATTTGTATTAGCAAATGCATCTCCAAGCTCTGTAATAAGTAAAATAGATGCGTCTGAAGCTCTGGTGAGGACATATAGTGTCAAACCGAAACTAAAATAACCTACAATATGTTCTAGAAACTTGAAGGAGTTGAAGCATTTTATGATAAAAACGATATCCCAGGTGACAATGATTTCACACCAGTACAGGGAATGCCACCATTTCTGTCGAAATCAGAGGAAATCTTTTGCAGTGGAGTAGTGAAGTACTTCTTTCAGCCTTTGGGCATAATAGTTGCAACAAGTCAAGAATTGGCGGAAAAAGCTGCGGACATGGTCCAAGTAAACTACGTCGAGGGGACACAAAAGCCATTAATGAGTGTGCGGGAAATTCTAGCTGCAAATGCCAAAGATAAAATTTTCAAGGAGACTACCATTGAACCGAAAAGCAAAGGTAAGTTCTCGTTTTAACAAAACATTGTTAAAAACTATAAATCTGCTGTTACAGGTAATGATGTGAAGCACGTAATTAAAGGCAAATTTGACATTTCCTGGCAGTACCATTACCAAATGGAAACTCAATGTTGTGTTGTGATTCCGACCGAAGACGGTTTGGATATGTATCCCTCTACACAAAGTATGAACCTTGCACAAGTTGCGGCAGCGAAGGTTCTCAACATACCCGTTAACAAGTAAGCTGTGTTATTTATATAATAACATGTTATTGTTGGATATTTCAAAACAGTAATCGGACTATGGCGGCTGTCAATATACAATTGTTTTTTTAGAGTCAATGTTACTGTTCGTCGAGTGGGCGGCGCATATGGATCGAAAGTTAGCAGAAATTCTATAGTTTCGTGTGCGGCCGCTATAGCTGCTTACAAACTCAAAAAGCCCGTAAAATTGAATATGCCGTTAATAACAAATATGAACGTAATTGGAAAGCGATGCCCGTTTTCGGCTGACTATGAAGTGGGAGTTAATGATAAAGGTGGAATACAGTACTTAGATGTTACGCTATATTCTGACCTTGGAAGTGAAGGTGGAAATGAAAACTTAGTTATGGAAATAATACACGTATTTGGAAACATTTATAATAAAGATACTTGGGGTATTTCTGCATTTTCCACCAAAACCGATAGTCCTACTTCGACAGCGTGTAGAGCTCCTGGTAAAATTTTAATAGCACTGTTTAAAGTTTCATATACTATTGACGTTTTACACAGGGACAACTGAGGCCATAGCATCAATTGAAAGCATTATGCAACATATAGCTTCTGTTCTGCAACTTGATCCACTGCAAGTCCGTAAAGAAAATTTGAATACTCAACAAGATGTAGCCAAATACATAAACGAATTGGTAGAATGGGCAGAAGTCGAGAAGCGAAAAACAGAAATTGAGCAGTTTAATAAGGTAAATAATTTATATCATGAAATGTAATAAAAGCGAAATGTTCAACATTACAGGACAATCGATGGATTAAGCGAGGAATATCAGTTGTACCTATGATGTATCCCACATTTCCCTTTGGGTACTGGAACGCTCATGTTTCAATTTATCAAGCCGATGGTACAGTTTCGGTTGCTCACGGCGGAATAGAAATGGGACAGGGCATTAATACCAAAGTAATATTTATAGTAACTAAAATTTTGCTTCTTTTATACAGCGTGTTGTAGGTTGCTCAAGTATGTGCTTACGCTTTGGGGATTCCGCTAGATCAGGTTGCTATCAAACCCAGCAATACTTTGACATCTCCAAATGGAATAAGTTCTGGAGGTAGTATAACGAGTGAAGCAGTTTGTTTAGTAAGTTATAATGTACAAAACTAAGTTGGTGCTAGTAGGAGTAATAAATCAATATATTTAGGCCACCCTTAACGCATGCGATATACTTAAAGAAAGAATGAAACCCGTGAAAGAAAAACTGAAAAATCCCACCTGGCAGGAATTAACGCAAAAATGTTACTTGGAGGGCGTTGATCTTTCTGCTTCTTCTTTGTGAGCATATATCAATAATTCACCTATTACTTATGTATATACTATTTTAAACACTTCAACAGATTCGAGCCAAGATCGGCAAGTTTTCAGGGATACCCAGTTTATGGTGCAACATGTGTAGAAGTAGAAGTTGACATTTTGACAGGACTCTATCAGATCAGCAGAGTTGATCTTCTGGAAGACACCGGGGACAGCTTAAGTCCAGAAATCGACGTGGGCCAAGTGGAAGGTGCATTCGTCATGGGAATGGGATATTGGACATGCGAAAAAATTGTATACAATGACAAAGGCGAACTACTGACCAATAGAACATGGACTTATAAACCTCCGGGCGTTAAGGATATTCCCATTGATTTCAGGGTAAAATTCCCTAAAAATAACCCCAACCCAGTGGGCTTCCTTAAGTCTAAAGGTAGGAGCTTTCGGAAATGTTTCTCTGTACTATGTAGTAAATTTGCAGCAACCGCCGAACCGCCGCTTTGTATGTCTTGCGCTATACCGTTCGCTATCAGAAACGCTGTCGCATCTGCCAGGACCGAGGCTGATCCCAAAGCAGACAAATGGTATCCTATAAGTAAGTAGAAGCGACTGTATGCAAGAGAAGGGTTGCAGTAAAATAAATGCGTTTGCAGATGGTCCTTCTAGCGTCGAAGACACTTTTCTTAACAGTTTGCATGATTATAAACAATATAAACTGTAATTGTTTCTTCTGCTTCTACTTCGGGATAGACATTCTGTCCGTTCTCTAACCACCACGCGGACCTTCACTCCAGCGCTTCCAAGATCGACTTGTGCTTCTTTTACCGGTTGGAATGCGATATCACACTATTCTTGTTGTTCTAAGAATGTGTGAATTCCCTGTTATCAACCTATTCAACGTTTCAGGTTTCTCCTATTTCCATATTGGACACTCTGTCAAACCCATGTACCAATAATAATAATAATAATAATCTTATTTACAGCTTAATTTAGATTTTGGCACCACAGGTATTAGAGGATTGTAATAAAGTATTATACACGATCAATAGCATACATGTATTTTAGTAAGTAGGTTATTATCGTTTCAAAGGTGAGTTTCTATTGATGCATGTAAAATCTGGGAAATTACATGTTTAATTTGATTTTATTTTTCATAATGCCTAAGTAAATACGGCAAGATGGTTGTAGATACGAATATTGTTTAAAGATTTCTAAACTGCATAATATAAGAAATTAAATATTTGATTTGTTTTTATTTTTCATAACGTTTAAATAAATACGACAAGGGTAGTTGTGTGATCGAAATGAGTTCATGAATGTTGTAGCTGAAAGCAAGGAGAAACGGGCTAACTTTTGCACACAAATAACGTTAAAAGGTTTTGGAAAAAGATGTTCAGAATAGCAAATTGCATCAATTTTTCGCAACAGCTAAAAGTCTTGTGTCCTAAAGTGGGGCTAATCATAAAGTATTATTTTATTGACCAAAAATACGTTTACTCATTGATTTGCAGACAAAGTAAGAATTTAGCAAAATATCAAATCGAATACAATTCTCTAAAGTGTATTTTGATATGCTTCCTAATTCGGCAACAATTACTACAGAGTTCCATTGCACTCCACCGTCCTGTTTAATTTGTCTCCCTCGCTTGGACTCTTTCCCAGGATTACTGACGAATCGTAATACTTTCAATAAATTACCTGCTATACTACTGCTCTATCAATAAGCTACATTACTAAACTTTTCGCTCGACGTCTAGAACTAATTGCAAAGTTAGGTGACTTAAGTATTGGCAGTCGCTATTACATGAAAATACATCGGTAGTCGTCACAACCCACTAAAATTTAGAGCACCTACATTCCAATATATCAACAAGTAACTCGCACATTGACTTCTGATATTTTCGACTGTATGTCCTCATTAGCAAATTATTCATTACAAAACTCATTTACAAAATTTAACTTGAAGATTATAATATGCCGAATAAATGATGCACAACCAATTTTAGTATTTAATTCCTTAAGCTATTAATTACAAAAGTGCTAGCCTGAGGTTATATACAGCCCTTTAGGTTTCCAAATGGTGTTAAAGTTCGTCCAGGGAGCAACTATACATAAAAAGCGTTTCGCGTGAAAATAAACCCTTATAAAGAAGTTACTTCAAAAGTTATATTTACATTAAAACTACAACCACAAAGTTATGTGAGCTCACCAGGCAACATTATTACAACCCGCGGCAAAATGGAGATTGACCAGTTAAGGCCCTTTATTTATATATCAACTAAATACACACAGGATATTATCAACAATCATCACATTTTTAAAGTCATGTGATGATTTGTGGTACGTCTGATAATTCTACATAGGTATATAATACAAAACATTGAAAGTAGTTGTGAGGAACACGTATAACAGGTAATTACTATGTAATTGAGTCATGTTTATTATCAACACTTTCTTTGGATTTATTTATTAAAAAAATTGACCGAACAGACTATTTCAGTGCAAACCATTGAAACAGTTTCATTTTCAAAAAAGGTTTGCTGTGGTAGAGAAAACCTGCGTCTTCCATACACTTTGGAGCAGTTACTACAACCATTTTATACAATTATTAATTGCTCTAGAACAAAAACTGTATATTTTTGAATGCCTAACTTGCGAATTTCGTATGTCTTTAAGTCTTTCGCACTTGCTGACTACGCAATTAAATTCCTTGGCAAATCTGGACGAATTCCTTATAAGGTCTTTTAAACAATCTAATAATTAGTGATGCATATGTTGCCTTAATGTCTTTGTACCATGTCTACAAAATATCACTATTCAATCTAAATACAGCATAGCTTCGCTAATTCCGACATGCAGTAACTAGGACAATGCAAAAATTCTATATCCGGACAAATTTGAGAATGGTACAAAAAATATTTTATATAATATATAATATAATATAATAATTTTATAAAACATGCAAGAGCTTAATTGCACAATCATCTTTGTATGCCATAAAATTACTTGCATGGCTGTATTACACCAATCACCAAACCCCACGTTCAATTCAAAACAAGGCAACGTATTTGATTAGCGGCGATAAAAAATTTACATAATCATTTAGAGCAACAAGAACTTCAATCCTTTTCTCCCTCCCGAAGTAAATGCTAGTAGCATTTATACATTACGAATGAAACATTCGTCTGTGTGGTACGACCAACCAGTGATTGTTTTTAATCGTCGTTGTTCAGAAGTATTTTGAATAATGGAAGCGCTAGCATCGTGGTTTCTTCCAAGCAGAGCCTCTACTGCCTTCAATCGGTAAGTAATTGTGACAGTATAACACAGTAAAGCTACGTATAATACATATTACGTATGGAAATATTAAGAAATTTTTTAAATTGTGGATACTTTATTGTAAGAATAATCATAATTTTAAAAAAGGCGAATATTGTCATAAGGGGGTTATAACAAAGTATCAAAACGATAAGTTACTGTAAGAACTATACAAACGTTAAAAATTAAAAAACTGTAAGATTAACATTATTACGTAGAAGCTTTATTGTGAGGAACAAACAAACTAAATATTTTCTTACGTAATAAGTACACATTCCGATAACGCAATCAAAACAGGTTTTTGCCTGTCACTTCATGTAATGATTATCTGTTACCCTGGCAGATAAACTACTCCAGAAAAACTCAATAATGGTGCTATATTATTGCAGTTAAATCAGCTGCCACTGCAATTATGACATGTTTCAGGTTAGACGAGCTTAAATTCTTTGTTCATGATGAGGAGCATACGAGTAAGTAAACGTCAAGTAACAAGGATGCAAATTTTCTAAGTGTAAGCTACTCGTTTAGTTAGGATCACGGACATGCCACCCGACACTACTCTCAACAGTTACCTCCGGAAAAAAGCTAACCTTACAGGTACCAAGAACATGTGCTTGGAAGGGGGTTGCGGATCATGCATTGTTGCCGCTACTTTTATGGACCCCGTAACCAATCGTGAAGAGGTCATGGCTGTTAATTCCGTAAGACCCCATATTATACTGCATCAAAATTAAAACGGTTTTGAAAGACTTTGGAAATGTAAAAATGTATTAAAAAACTGACCCCCAAAGCAAGTTCATTATTTCATTTTTGGTTTAGTGTCTGGTTCCAATATACTGTTGTTCCGGGTGGAAAATTCACACGCCGGAAAAAATAGGAAATACAACAACGGGATATCACCCCGTTCAAAAGGCGCTTGTTCAATTCAACGGTACCCAATGCGGGTTTTGTTCGTCTGGGATGGTGATGAACATGTATGCCCTATACGAGTCAGGCAAGTTCACGATGAAGGACGTGGAAAACTCTTTTGGGGGCAATATATGTCGATGTACCGGATACAGACCAATACTGTCCGCGTTCAAATCTTTGGCGGCAGATGCCTCCCCTGAACTATTAGGAACATTTTCGGATATTGAAGATATTCCCATTTGTAAAAAAACGCAAGGAAAGTGCCAGTCAACATGTGCCACGCCTTGCAGCAAACAATTTCAGCCTCATTACTATGATTTTGGAACATCTAAATGGGTCAAGGTTTTTTCGATAAATGAAATTTTCGATGTAATGAAGGAATCTCCTAATGCTACATATATGCTGGTCGGGGGAAATACTGCTACCGGTAAGATACTAGTATCCTGGACTTTCAATTTAATTGCTACTATGAATTCGTTTTAAGGAGTATATAAAAGAACAAAGGATCCCGACATCTACATTGATATCACCAGCGCTAAAACATTATTGGAACATACAGTAAACGAAGATAATTTGGTTTTGGGAGCTAACATGACCCTTACAAATACCATGAATTTGTTTTATAAACTGGCCAAAGAAAATGCAAAGTTTTCTTATTTGGAAAAGCTGGCAGACCATATTGATTTGACAGCGAATGTACCCGTTAGAAACGTAAGTTGTTATACTTGATAACTACTCAGCAACTGTATAATTTTCTTTTAGACTGGAACGTTGGCAGGGAATTTGTTTACAAAACATGAGTATCCCGAATTTCCTTCTGACATTTATTTAATCCTGAAAACTGCTGGAGCAACTTTAACTATAGGTTAGAAAGATTGTGTACTAATCATTATTAATTGACAATAAATTTATTTGCAGTTGGAACAGATAATAATAACGTCAGTAAAAATATGACCGACTTCTTGTCGTTCAATATGAAAGATAAGATAATTAAGGATATTACCCTTCCAGCCTACGATCAAACTTACAAATACGAAAGTTATAAGGTAAAGTCAGCATACCTCAAACACAATCTGTTATTATATCTTTCCATATTGACAGATAATGCCGAGAGCACAAAATGCCCACGCACTTGTAAATGCAGGATTTTTATTCAAATTAGATGCCCAGAACAAAGTCGAAGAGGCTCGTATAGTATATGGAAATATAAATCCTTCTTTTGATCACGCTTCCAATTCGGAAAAGTATCTAATTGGGAAGAACCTATTTGACGATAACACGCTCCAAGGGCTATTTCCAATTCTTGAAGGAGAACTCACTCCGGACCATGTCCTACCCGATCCGACCCCTGAATTTAGAAAACAGTTAGCAATTGCTTTATTCTACAAGGTAAGGAAAAATTATAGTAAAACGTCCGTTTGAAAATTTCACGCAAAATAGTTTATTTTGAGCATTGCCCCAAACGATAAAATGTCGCCGCGGAATAAAAGTGGAGGAGCCAAGCAGACTCGGCCTATTTCCAATGGAACTCAGGACTACGAAACCAACAAATCGCTTTATCCTGTAACACAGCCAATACCAAAAATTGAAGCCCTTGCTCAATCTACAGGTAAATAGCAGCGCCAAAACCTCGTAGTAATAACAAACAGTTATGAATTACTGGGTATTACGTTTGCATTTTAGGCCAGGCCAAATATATTATGGACATGCCAGATCAACCAGAACAGCTGTATGCAGCATTTGTATTAGCAAAAGCATCTCCAAGCTCTGTAATAAGTAAGATAGATGCGTCTGAAGCTCTGGTGAGGACATATACTGTCAAACCGAAAGTAAAATAACCTACAATATGTTCTAGAAACTTGAAGGAGTTGAAGCATTTTATGATAAAAACGATATCCCAGGCGACAATGATTTCACACCATTACAGGGAATGCCACCATTTCTGTCAAAATCAGAGGAGCTATTTTGCAGTGGAGTAGTGAAGTACTTCTTTCAGCCTTTGGGCATAATAGTTGCAACAAGTCAAGAATTGGCGGAAAAAGCTGCGGACATGGTCCAAGTAAGCTACATCGAGGGAACACAAAAACCATTAATGAGTGTGCGGGAAATTCTAGCTGCAAACGCTAAAGATAAAATTTTCAAAGAGGCTGCCATTCAACCGAAAAGCAAAGGTAAGTTCTCGTTTTAACAAAACATTGTTAAAAACTATAAATCTGCTGTTACAGGTAATGATGTGAAGCACGTAATTAAAGGCAAATTTGACATTTCCTGGCAGTACCATTACCAAATGGAAACTCAATGTTGTGTTGTGATTCCGACCGAAGACGGTTTAGATATGTATCCCTCTACACAAAGTATGAACCTTGCACAAGTTGCGGCAGCTAAGGTTCTCAACATACCTGTTAACAAGTAAGTTGTGTCATTTAGATAATAACATGTTATTGTTGGATATTTCAAAGCAGTAATCTGACTACGGCGGCTGTCAATAGCAATTGATTTTTTAGAGTCAACGTTACTGTTCGTCGAGTAGGCGGCGCATATGGATCGAAAATTAGCCGAAATTCTATAGTTTCGTGTGCGGCCGCTATAGCGGCTTACAAACTTAAAAAGCCCGTAAAATTAAATATGCCGTTAATAACAAATATGAACGTAATTGGAAAGCGAATCCCGTTTTCGACTGACTATGAAGTGGGAGTTAATGATAAAGGTGGAATACAGTACTTAGATGTTACGCTATATTCTGACCTTGGAAGTGAAGGTGGAAATGAAAACTTAGCTTCGGCAATAATAGATATATTTGGTAATATTTATAATAAAGATACGTGGGGTATTTCTGCATTTTCCACCAGAACCGATAGCCCTACTTCAACTTGGTGTAGAGCTCCCGGTAAATTTTTTAATGAGACTCTTTAAAGTGCCGTATACTATTGACGTTTTACACAGGGACGACTGAGGCCATAGCATCAATTGAAAGCATTATGCAACATATAGCTTCTGTTCTGCAACTTGATCCACTGCAAGTGCGTAAGGAAAATTTGAATACTCAACAAGATGTAGCTAAATACATAAACGATTTGGTAGAATGGGCAGATGTGGAGAAGCGAAAAACAGAAATTGAGCAGTTTAATAAGGTAAATAATTTAAATCGTGATATGAATTAAAAGCGAAATGTTCATATTACAGGACAATCGATGGATTAAGCGAGGAATATCAGTTATACCTATGTTGTATTCCACATATCCCTTTGGGTACTGGAACGCTCACGTTTCAATTTATCAAGCCGATGGTACAGTTTCGGTTGCTCACGCCGGAATAGAAATGGGACAAGGCATTAATACCAAAGTAATATTTATAGTAACTAAGGTTTTGCTTCTTCTATACAGCGTTTTGTAGGTTGCTCAAGTGTGTGCCTACGCTTTGGGGATTCCGCTAGATCAGGTAGCTATCAAACCTGCCAATACTTTGATATCTCCAAATGCAGTATGTTCTGGAGGTAGTATAACGAGCGAAGCAGTTTGTTTAGTAAGTTATAATATATAAAATTAAGTTGGTGCTAGTAGGAGTAATAAATCAATATATTTAGGCCACCCTTAACGCATGCGATATACTTAAAGAAAGAATGAAACCCGTGAAAGAAAAACTGAAAAATCCCACCTGGCAGGAATTAACGCAAAAATGTTACTTGGAAGGCGTCAATCTATCTGCTTCTTCTTTGTGAGCATATATAAATATTCCCCTATTATTTAAGTATGTACTATTTTAAACACTTCAACAGATTCGAGCCAAGGTCGGCAAGTTTTCAGGGATATCCAATTTATGGTGCAACATGTGCAGAAGTAGAAGTTGACATTTTAACAGGGTTCTATCAGATAAGCAGAGTCGATCTTCTGGAAGACACCGGGGACAGCTTAAGTCCAGAAATCGACGTGGGCCAAGTGGAAGGTGCATTCGTCATGGGAATGGGATATTGGACATGCGAACAAATTGTATACAACGAGAAAGGCGAACTATTGACCAATAGTACATGGACTTATAAACCACCGGGCGTTAAGGATATTCCCATTGATTTCAGAGTCAAATTTCCTAAAAATAACCCCAACCCAGTAGGTGTGCTTAAGTCTAAAGGTAAGAGCTTCTCCGAAATGTTTCTTTATACTAAGTAGTAAATTTGCAGCGACCGCCGAACCGCCGCTTTGTATGTCGTGCGTTGTACCGTTCGCTATCAGAAACGCTGTCGAATCTGCCAGGACCGAGGCTGATCCCAAAGCAGACAAATGGTATCCTATAAGTAAGTATAAGCGACTGTATGCAATAGAAGAGTTGCAGTAACATAAATGCGTTTGCAGATGGTCCTTCTACCGTGGAAGACACTTTCCTTAACAGTTTGCATGATTATAAACAATATAAACTATAATTGTTTCTTCTGCTTTTACTTCGGGATAGACAGTCTGTCCGTTCTCTAACTACCACGCCGACCTTCATTCTAGCACGTCAATGGTCGCGCTGCGCTTCTCTTACCGGTTGTAATGCGATATCTTGCTATTCTTCCGATTCTAAGAATATGTGCATTCTCTCCGTTATCAACCCATTCCACGACACAGGTTTCTCCTATTTCCATATTAGACACCCTGTCAAACCCATGTACCAATAATAATAATCTTATATAGATAGCACAATTTAGATTTGGCGCCACAGGTATTGGAGGATTGTGATGAACCATTATATACGATAAATAGTATAGATGTATTTTAGATGGTAGGTCATTATCGTTTCAAAGGCGAGTTTTCTATCAATGCATGTAAAATTAGGGAAATTACATGTTTAATCTGTTTTTATTTTTCATAATGCCTAAGTAAATACGGCAAGATGGTTGTAGGTACGAATATTGTTTAAAATGTAAGAAATTAAATATCAGATTTGTTTTTATTTTTCATATGTATAAAAATAAATACGGCACGGGTGGTTGTGTCTTCGAAATTAATTTATAAATGTTCTAGCTGAAAGTAGGGAGACACCGTTGCACATAGATGACGCTAAAAGGTCTTGGAAAAAGACGTTCAGAATAGCAAATTGCATCAATTTTTCGCAACGACTAAAAGTCTAGTGCGCTAAAGTGGGGCTAATCATGAAGTATCATTCCATTTACCAAAAATATGTTTACTTATTACTATTACTTATTTGCAGACAAAGTAAAAATTTAGCAAAATATCAAATTGAACGCGATTCTGTTACGTCTATTTTGTTATGCTTCCTAATTTTGCAACAATTTCTACGAAGTTCCATTGCATTCCACCGTTCTGGTTAATTTGTCTACCTCGCTTGCACTCTTTTCCGGGATTACTTACGAATCGCAATATTTTCATCAGCGGTAGTCACAAACAACTAAAATTTAGGGCACCTACATTCCCAAAATATCAACAAGTAACTCGTACATTGGCATCTGATATTTTCGACTGTATGTCCTCATTAGCAAATTATCCATTAAAAAACATTTGCAAAATTTAACTTGAAGATAATATGCCGAATAAATGTTGCGCAACCAATGTTAGTATTTAATTATTTAACATATTCATTACAAAAGTGTTAGCCTGAGGTTATATACAGCCCTTTAGGTTTCCAAATGGTTTTCAAGTTCGTCCAGGGAGCGACTACACATAAAAAGCGTTTCGCGTGAAAATAAACCCTAATAAAGAAGTTACTTCGAAAGTTATATTTACATTAAAACTACAACCACAAAGTTATGTGAGCTCACCAGGCAACATTATTACAACCCGCGGCAAAATGGAGATTGACCAGTTAATGCTCTTTATTTATATATCAACTAAATACACAGAGTATGTTATCAACAATCATCACATTTTTAAAGTCAGGCGATATTTTGTGGTACATCTAATAATTCTACACACATATACATACAGGGTGAATAAAAAGTAAGGAACATCGATGCTACAGCCTAAATAATAACTTTACGAAAAAAGTTTCTAACAAAAGTTTCCTATCAAGTTATTTGCCACAATTTTGCCGTTTTTCATTTTTTTCGATTGTCATATGTTTTAGCTATGACGTCATCGACATTTTTTTTAAATGGCATGACCAGCTAGTGCTTTTTATTCTCTATACAGCCATGTAAAAATATCCTACATTTGCATAATAAAACATTTCAAGAACAATCACGATAAACATTTATTTTTGTCACTGGCAACATTTTTCATCAGGTATCTACATTTATTGCAAGATAAACAAAAGACAATAGTAGGCAATAGGGAAAATGTTTAAAATTGAACAAATGCAAATCTGTAATGTCAATTCGGTGATAGTTAGCATTAATATGTGATTAAAATTTAGTCTGTGTCCTGTGTTAAATACGAATTTCTAATCATAGTACGTTTAACAGAAACTGAACGTATCGAAATTTTGATGATGATCGGGTACGGTGTTAAAAAGAAAACTCACGATGATATGTGCACTTTATTTAATGCTGTACATCCAAACCGTGAACCTGTTACGCGGTCCACTGTAACCAAAATTATTAGAAAATTTAGAGAAACGGGCCATGTCAAAGATTTGGATTAAATTGGCCGTCCAAAAATAGCAACAGACGATAAAATGTAGAACATTCTGCTTACAGTTTCCGAAAATCCTCATACTTCAACTCGACAATTAGCCCTGCATAATAATGTTAGTCAAGGAACTGTACTGAACATTTTGCATACAGAAAATGTTCATGCTTATAAGGTTAAACTTGTTCAAGAATTATCAGAAGATGATTTTGATAGAATTAAGTTTTGTGAAGAAATGATGGACAGGTGTCATAACGACCCACATTTTGTGAATTCTATTATCTTCTCCGACGAAGCCACATTTTTTTTAAATGGAGCTGTAAATCGGTACAATTCCCGTAAAGGCTGATTCCCACTATACGTTAAGCCGGCGGCAGGCGACCGACAGGCACCGCACCGACAAAATATTATCAAATGTACTTCAATAGGAGTATTCACACTATACGTCACCGACACGGACAATCAAAAACAGTCGCCGGCCGGCATTGTTGACGAGAATGTTTTGATGGTCGGCGTCTGTCTGTTCGGTGACGGATCTGATAGTGTGAACAGATTGTCGCCTGCTTGCCACCGGCATTAATTATCTGCACTTGCATTTTGGTGAGCTTTACATATATTTTGCAACAATGAACGACGAAAAATTAATTTTGCTAGTTGAAAGCAATGAATTGTTATAATATGTGCCATCGAGACTATAGTGACAATACCAAGAAAGAACGAACTTGGAAGGAAATTGGCAAGGAATTAAAACAACCAGGTAAGTGCTAACAATACCATATGGTGTTATGGCTTCCCTAAACGTAGTACTTTTTTTAACAATAGCGTCTTCAATATTGGTTAATAAATCATTAAATTGATATCTAGACATCCGGAAATATTGATGAAATTTAGCTTCATCGTCCAGTAGTTCCCTATATAATGTAAAGAATTCTCCTTCGATGTTCCCGTTCAGCAATGATTTATGTACCCATATCTTTCGACGTTGGCTTTTTCTACCAGATTCTTCTTCCTCTTCCTCAAGTAGCAAAGCAATTATCGCTAAATCACAATTATTGTAGTTCTTGAACATTGTGTGCTGCACAGAACTACTGAAAATGACTAAATATAAAATACGGTGAGGTAGCACTGCCTGCTACCTGCTAGATGGATAGTGGGAATGAAAACAAAATATTGTCGGTACGGTGCCTGTCGGTCGCCTGCCGCCGGCTTAACGTATAGTGGGAATCAGCCTTTACTGGTCGCGACATAACCCACACTGGATGGAAGAATTACACGCACAGTATCCACAAACAGTAAACGTGTGGGCGGGAATTATAGGAGACAGAATTCTTGGTCCTTTTTTCTTTGAGCACTTTAAATGCTGATCGGTATTTGGATTTTTTGAGGTTTGAACTTGTTCCCGCGTTAGCTGTTTTATTTGCAAATGCAGAAAATCCGGACATGCCGAACGATAGAAATTGGTTGGTGGTGCTCCACCTCATTATGGCATTCATGTTTGTCAATATTTAGATGGAATTTTGACAAATAGGTGGATAGCAAGAAGAGGACATATTGGGTGGCCAGCGCAATCTCCGGATCTAAACCCGTTTGACTTCTTTTTATGGTGCCATCTTAAAAGTACACTGTATACAAACAGACCAGACAAATTGGTAAATCTAAAAATTCGCATCCGCGAGTATATACGAGCAATATCACCTGATACAGTTCAAAATGCAATTCGAGGATTTTCTGATCTTATTGTCCACTGTCAGACAGTGAATGGCGAACAGTTTGAACATTTGCTTTCTTAAATTGATGTTAAATATAATTTGGAACTATTTTACTAATTTGTGGACCTGCTGTTGTCTTTTGCTTATCTTGCAATAAGTGTACCTGATAAAAAATGTTGCCAGTGACAAAAATAAATGTTTACCGTGATTGTTCTTGAAATTTTTATTATGCAAATGTATGATATTTTTACATTTTTAAAAAATGTTTGCTGTGGTAAAGAAAACATGCGTCTTTGCTACAGCCATACACTTTGGAACAGCTACTGCCAGCAGTTTGTACAATTATTAATTGCTCTAGACAAACACTGTATATTTCTGACTTACGTATGTCTTTAAGTCTTTAGCACTTGGAGACTACGCAATTAAATTGCTTGACAAATCTGGACGGATTCCTTATAAGGTCTTTTAAACAGTCTCATAATTAGTGATGCATATGTTGCCTTAATGTCTTTGTGCCATGTCTACAAAATATCACTATTCAATTTAAATACAGCACAGCTTCGCTAATTCGGACATACGTTAACTAGGACACTGCAAAAATTCTGTATAGCGACAAATTTGACAATGCTACTTAAAATATTTTATAAAGCATGCAAAAAGTTTGAGATGAGAAAAATTCACCACAAAAGGGGTCTCTATTAATAGATAAGGCATGCCTCTCATCCATCTGAGGATGAATTGATTTTAATCCAAAAACTTTAAAGTTATGGCTTCACCACCCAATAATATAGTAATAACACAGGTAGTTCAAAATGTGATATAAAATATTAAAGTGGCTTAGGGAAAAAATGTTGAATAACTTAATATCTAAGGACAATGATTTTACAAACACTTTGAAGAGCTACAATTTGTAGAGGGCTTTCATGAACTTGCATCACTCATGGAAAACTATAAGAAGAAAATTGGACGCTTTTCTGCCTAGCAGGGTAATAGTATGCAGAAGATGAAATTCGTATGAATCAGTTGAAACAACAGCGAGAATCTGAAATACATATTTAAATCCCATTACGCAAATGCTGAATTGTGTTCAAGTTAGTTCCGAGGAAGTTTTTATTTAGGCAACTGGACACAGTTAGGACACACTTTAAAAGCTGAAGAAAATGGGATGAATAATAGCGATTCCGAAAACAAGTTTGTAGAAGAATCTTCAGATAAAATCATGAGCACATATATGCTGCTCGGTCATTTTAGGAATGTTTACAATGAGCAGAAGTAAATAGTATTCTAATGCAAGATGTTATTTTATTAAAAAAAATTGAAAGAAAAATCCAGTATACTTTTTTTCGAAAACACAAAACAGCAAAAAATTAGTTAATATAAAAACCAAATCATTCTGTATGAATATATTCTTATTATTTGTTTATAAATATTATTAGAATTCATTTAAAATATCTTGTTTACTTTATTCGTGTAGTTTTTTCAAATAATCCGTAAAATTCACAAATCTGAACAGCCGGAAAATATTACCTGTCCGGATTAGCGAAGCTGTACTGTATAAGTACGTAAAAGGACAGAATACATTTTAAAGAATGCGTCCAATGTATACACTACTGTTGTATTGTTCATATTCAAAACACGCTTACTTACAACACCTATTAAATTCAAATTTACATACATTATCCCTAAATAAAGTTTTTAAGTAGATCTTCTGAAGATGAACCAGTACGAAAAGCATAAATGTGGATTTTTAAACGTATCATGTGGTCGACTTCTTTATGTAGATTGCAAAATGTTACATAGAACTCTACTTCACTAACTATTAAACTTATAGCAACTGTAAAAAATTGTATGGCGTAAGTAAGGACTCCCATTTCGCTTTCATCAGCCAATTTTTATTAAAAATTTTGTTGATCATCCCGTATATGAAAATGGTTAATAATAGCCATTATTAAGTAAACTTTTACCAGATTCTGGATTCAATGAAAATTATAACACACAATAGACAGTCCTTACAATCTACCATCAAATAATTAGAAATGCCTTCCGGATTACTCCGTTAACTTGATAAAAACACGGATTACTAATTAGTTAAAACTATATTACATTTTTGTTTATCAATGGCAACAGAGCAGTAACGACCACTTCCTGTCAGCGCTAACATTTCCATTTACATCCGGCGATTTTCCTGCTGAACATTTTCCTGGCGGTCTATATTAAAATAATTTCTGATTAATTTCCGTTTTCAAAAGGAATCATTCGAAAGTAATAGATTGATCGCAACCAAACACACAAGCATTTTTCATATTAAAAACTTACTTATAAAATACGTATCCTTCCACAAGCCAAATCAAGTTTTACTCATGTAATTTTCCGTGCCGTTTCCTGCGGTAAACCGATCCTGACCTTTCCATTTTCAAACTTTTCACCCACAAACTACATAAACTGTAACTTTAAAAAATAACTTCGTATTTAGCACCATTCGTTTAATACTCTTTCGCAAACAACACAGACACTTTTTACGTGGTTTTTAACCCACGTGACTTCAGTGATTACATAAGGAAAAATCTGAAAGCAGCAGCAGCGCACGCAAAAGCTACTGCACGTCAAGGTGTCCGCTGCAGGAATGAAGCAGACACAGCAGGGGAAATGAAATTCAGGGTGCACACGCAAGGCAGGGTGGATATTCAGCCGGAGTGGGGGCGCTGGTTGCACCTCGGCGGCGCTGAAATTTGCAGCGCGATGCTGAAACGTTGTGCAAAGCTACAGCTGTTGTGTTTATTTGCGCAAGAGGAGAGGAATTTGATCGGAGGTAGCAAAAAATGATTCCATTAAGATCTGGCTTCCGGAAAATGACGAACAATAATTGTATAATGAAGAACAGGCTGTTTTGGACGAGTGCCAAATGGAACTGGATTAAATAAAGGCGAGAGGAAAAAAGATGCGAGCGCTTTCCCTTTCAGGCAAAAACTGTATGACATATGGAAACAACAATGGAATTATCAGACGGATTGTACGTTAAGTCCGACTGCTGGATTACATCATAATTGCGAAATTAGCGATATCCTCGGTAAATACACCTTTTCTCCTACAAAATTAAAAAAAATATATTTGAGAAGTAATTCGAATATCGTGCAAACGAAAAGTTAATTACAAATTGAAAAAGTAAAAAATATGTAATGTTGTTACAACATATGTAATAACTTGCAATCAAATTGCGAAATGTTAGAAACTGAAATAATACAAAATATGGCCAACTACATACACTTTACTAATGAAATTATTTATTAGTAGTGCCCGATTAACACATTGGGGCTGATTATATTATAAACTCTAATTCAAAATGGCCTTTTTATTAGCAATATCGAGGCGTTCATTCAAAATTTGTTGGCATCGGTGTAAATAATTCCACCGAACCGAATCCCACTAGATAAAATCCATACCGCCGAGAAAACAACCCGACCAAAATTTCACTGGTTAAAAAATCCCGTTGAAAAAAAAATTTGAAATGTAGTTAGGAACATAGGCGACATTTCTTACTTTCATACTAAAACCATGAGCATGAATATGTAAACATATTGAAAATTGTAAGGTGTGAATTGACAAACTCAAAATGATGTTCCTTAACGATGGAATTATTATACCTGAACGGATTTTTATGGTGAGATTTTTAGTAGCAGAGATATTTACTAGGGGGAATTCTTAAGGTCGATTTATTCGCTGGATTTGGATGTCAGAATTTTTAACAGCCGGATATTTTATCGGATATTTCACCGCCGAGTTTTATCAGGGAGAATTATAATTCCCGGCAAATCATATCGGATTAGTTCTTCTAGAAATTTTTCAAATGGCATTTTTCTCACCACAATTATTAGTGGCGGGTTTATTCCGAGGGAATTCTGTTACAAAAGTACATAAAGCAGTGATAAATACTAAATGATCAACACAGAGAATAAACCAAGCACATAAAAATCTTCTTGTGGTGGGAATTTTACGGCGGGATTGTTTACAAGAGATTATACCGGCGGATTTTTAACTATTGGGATTTTCAAAAGGTATACCTGCAAACACAAAATAAAGGCAAAAACAAATTGACAGGGGGAGACTTTTACCGAGTGTTGTTATTTACTGATGGGATTTATGTTTATTGACTCAACAACTCCTGTTGAAGGACTATGTATAGCAGCGAAATACTTTATCGGGCAATTTTCGCACTAAAATGTAATCAAAATAAGAAAAAATAAAAAAATTCAACCATAATAAAGTTTTATGTTTCTATGAGCTTTTCCGCATTGTATTATTTTGCCTTATATTTTGCGATTTCCAACTTGTTAGTTTAACGAAATTTAGCAACATTTCAGTTAATATTTTAATTATTTTATGGTATTGTTAGTATCATTTAATAAATTAAATACTTCAGAAATTCCCTCGTTTTAGGTTCTTTCTAATTTACTATTATAAAATATTTACTTTCCATGTAAACATTTCACGACGTAAACAATGCTAAATTACAAGTTTTCAGACTAATATTATAATAATTCTAATCACAGTTTTACTAAAAGTTTTTGATTGCTTTATGTCTATTATTTTGAGTTTCTCTACTTTTTTGACTGCAAAGGATATTTTTAATTCCTTACTGAGAGAAACTGTTCTATAATTCACGAAATACTATAAATAAGGCTCATTTTATAGATAAGTACAGTGCACGCAGTTTATTGGAATCACGTTTAATGTTATCATCCGGGTATACGAATACATACATACATTTGCATGCATTTTTTTGTTTGTATCTTCAAGCTCGATTAACACAAGACCTCTCTCTCTCTCATAAGTTGACAGCCTGCAGGCTGGTTGGCAGCAGCTAACGCGTTCTATTCAAAACCATTGCAGTAGCTAACGTAAAAAGGAGACGGGATCCTAGCTTAAATGAAAAAATTAACAGTTTAAAACAGATAATAAAGGGCCGAAAAGAAGTTAGTGGAATGCAGCAGCACAATTAACTTGCGAAGAAACGAAAACAACATTTTGTTGCAACGAAAGAATGGTTTCTCGGTTTATTGTTGTCAATTGGTTATTATTATCAAAAACACCGAGCCTCGATATGATCCCATTAAGCAGCGTGCAATGTAATTTCAATTATTCTCATTGTTTGTGCTGTGCCAATGTCCACTTTTTTGTTGATTTACGAGATTTAATTTCGCGTTCTTTCATTGTTTTTAATATGGACTACTACAGCAGTAATATTACATAGACATTGAGGACCCACATCTGTACTTACTTTACTAACCAATCCACAGTCGACTATCAGAGCCTGAGTGAAAGTAATCTACTACTGTCTATTTTGCATATTTTACAGACAATTCTTCTTAAACAAAATATGCCCGCCTTCTTTTTTATATCCATCTTTAAATCATAACTCGCATCAACATCTTAACCACTTCTTCCTTTTGTAATCAAAAATCTTTCTAAAAGATTAAGTATTCAACAAACTCACTTTTTCCACGTTCATATTTCTAATTTAATCGGCACAAAATTCCGCCTGCGAAGTTTCCACGTTCCTTTTTAAAAGTTAAAAAATTCCGAAACGTTCTGAAAGGCAGACACCAAACAAGCAATTCCTGACAAACTTAATCTTAAGTTCGTTTCGTTGGCAGCCCGGAGTTCAAACTTCGTGCCCAAGTTGGGGCCGCATTTACACTTAAAAGTCGGGCCGAGAAGTCGGTGATCAATATCAACTTAGTAGGAGCTTCCTGCTTCCCTTAATGATACAGTTCATCAGGGGATTTGAGCTTTTAAATTGCCGTGTGAAAAATTACGTTGGAGCTAGCTGCAAAATTGGAAAATCGGCAGCAATTTACTTACCTTTGCCTTCGAGTGATGAAAGTTCTAATTGGATCAGTTAATAAATAATTTAATTAAACGGGGTATGCTTGAGCATTTATTTGGTAATAAGATAAGCTTTTAAAAAATCTTATGTAGAAGCGGATGAAAGCTCGGCTTAGACGAGCTTTCGGGGCAGAGATCAACGTTTCTTTTAGCTCATTGACCCAAATCAAGCCGGGTATGTATTAGAGTAGAGAAGTGTAAAGTTCCAGGATGTTCACTCTGGCCTAATTCCTACAACAAAAAGCTAGTAAAACCCCGCTTAGGTTAATAATGTTTTAGATGCTTTAGCAAAAACAGGCAAAGTACGAAAGTAGGACGCTTATACGGCAATGTTTTTCAAAAACGAACTAAACAATTCCGAGGTGGATAACCTGGAGAACCAATTTTAGTTCGCCGCTAGGAAACATTATTTTCCTGTTTTGCTAAGATCGTAGAGTGCATAAAATTTATTGCCCTACTATTTCATGTTTTGACGGAAACGTATCAAAAAAAGCTACCCTTAGATAAGGATAAAACGTTTTTCCAATTTACTCAAACCGCTAGCGCTCAGCCGTTTCAGAAGAGGCAATTAGAGATAGACATTAGATATTACACTTATAATCGCTAAATTGCGTTAGGAGAGCTCTTAAAATCGGATATCCCCTTGAAGAAGGTTGGGGTTATTGGAATCGACGATTGGTAAGATAGATATCGGTTTATCTTCCTAAGTAAGGAATTTAAGGATAATTTGTTTTTTATTGTGTGTTGTTGAAAAGTTGTATGCTTAAACGGGTTTAAGGTACGACAGAAATATCCAGGGTTGTAAAGTTAATGGAAAATTTAATTTGTTTTGACGATGTTTTAAAATATGACTACTCTTTAGAATATAAGACAAAAAAATCCAATAAGTGCAACAAAGAAGACACGGGGCACTAAGAAGTGGGACAAATTAAAAAAATATACCTTCGTACAGAGTTTTACACAGAGAAGTGGATAATTTATATTTTATTAGCTTTCATTTCTTTTCATTTCCACGTTGCACTCAGTTTTATATTATTTCTCATATCGTCAATGACACTCGGTATAAATTAAGCAGAACCAATAAACGAATGGTTGAACATAAACGGTATCGAGCGTGCAAATGAAATACCGTATTCCTGATGCAATTTGTTGCTAAATAAATCATTTTTCTACTAAGCTGTATTTAGACGCGTATATTTAAACAGACAGAATATGTTGTAACGTTGCACAATAAAACAAGAATCCCTTGTAGTAATGGAAATGAAATATAGCTAAGGTTACTCATCGACAACTGTGCTAATAACGATATAAACAATTCGGAGAAGCATGTGCAAGCAAAATAATAGTTTCCATGTAGTTTACAGATTTAGCAAATCTTTACCTGATATTGTTTCTCTTTATTAAACAAATATCGACGTTGGTGGTGAAACGTCCTTGCTTCAATTCAATCAGTCTAATCGTCTTCAAGCCGAATTCCCCAGCGCCGAAACGTTCCTACGTGTCTGACAATGATAATGATTATAAGTTTATCATTACCATTTTACTCATTTGAAAGTTTGACTTTGAACTAGGAAAAGCCTCGAGACATCCTGGACCGGAAGACATAAAACAATGTGGTATAAACTTGTGAAATTTTATGGTTTACATTTCCAAAATATGTTGTAACTTCACTTTATGTTTATTAGAGATAGTAATGATTTTGAAGACACTCCAAATGTAATATTTTAGATATTTGCAAGTTTAATTGGGTTGCATGTTTCAGTTTTAACAATTTTGATCCCTCGCCTTGGAATTTTGTGGATTTAATATTCAACCAATTTTAAATCTCCCAAAAGTTCAACAGTTTTTTGGTTTTTATCTAGGGTTTATTAGTATTTTTCAGCTTGATCGAATTTTATTTTAATACCAGCCTGATTAAAATTATACCTGCCTCATCGTTTCATCAAATATCATTCTATCCACGCCACAACATATTTTCGTAAAACTTGAAAAGGCAACTTTAAATCATTTCATACTATATTTAACGTAATCCTAAAATACTTGAAACTTTGATAGCTTCTACAAGTAATTTGTATATGTTTAACTACAATTACCCTAATACGTTTCAAAGGCGTTTGGACATTCATTTTAACTTTGTGGTTTCGTTTTAGAAACTCTTTAGTGTTGAATGAAAACTTAACACTTAGACTTTCTTGCTTATCAGTTTCATTTTACGCGAAATCGTGATTTCATCCGCATAAGATGTTTGTCTTTTACTATACAATTACTAGTCAAAATTACAGAGTATGTTTAAATTCGCCGTGTAATAAAAATTGGAAAATATAATTCAGAAAATTATATATAAACTCACCGGCACGAAAAACGGGCCACCCAACTTTTTAAGTAAATGATGTTTTTTTTTTAGATATCACATAAAAAGCACTAAAGTTTTAAAATGTAACTTCTTTCCTAACCTGTTGAGATTCGATCGTAACAAAAAACCGCTTTCTATTTGTTTTTAAATTGTTTGTTTACATGGTTTTAAGTATGTGTTGCATTTGGGCAAAAATAAGGCTGCAGAAATGATTGCATCGGTACAAAGACACAAACTATAACTCCGATTAGTTTGTTAACGTTCACAGTTATGGCTGTAAACCCAGAAAAAGGGTCTGCTATTATTGTTCCTTTACTTCAAGACGGAAGAAATTAGCGATTTGTGGCTTTGCAATATGGAATATCCAGAAGTATTGTGCAAGGATTTCTTTTAGAAACTGCTGCCTATACAAGACGACCTAGAATTGGTCCTCAACGACGAACTAACGCCCATGATGACCACTTTATCATGTTACAAAGTTTGCGAAATCGTCTTTGTCACGACCAGGATGTAAATGTAAACGAGCGGATACTTAGACGAAGACTTGAAGAAAGATATCCTACCAGCCGCAGACCTGCTACAGGTCCAGAACTTGAGTAATACGACTTCAATTTGCGAGAAATCACATAAACTTTTTCTAAAAAAAACTTAAGTGGCCCGTTTTTCGTGCCAGTGAGTGTATATTTCAGAAAAAAACTATTTCTCAGAGTAAAAGATTCCAGTACAGACCTGCTTTATCGGAAGTACGTATGCATGTGCTTTAATAGCAATTGAAATTGTTCAATTATGGCTTGCAGTTTCTTTTTGAAAAAACTTTATAGTAAGGAAGATAACTTTTCTGCTAGAAAAGTTGAAAATTTTCCACTTTGCACACAACTGTTTTCATTTTATTTGTGTTCAATCTGTACATTCTCGCTGTTTCATTGAACACTAATCATTTGTAGGCATTTACAAAGCAGGTTCTCCATTTTTGGTATCGTATATACTTTCTCTACTATTCCGGCTGACGTATTTATGTATTCGTTAAGTTGATGTTTTGCTACGGTACATGCTAGAAATTGTTATTTTTTGACAAACCATGTAGTTATTTCTAAGCCAGACTGAAACATCTCCATTCCTTTTTCAGAAGAATCTCGAGTTTTCGCTATATTTAAAATTAATTTATAACCATTTTATACGCCAAACAATTCGTAATGTCTACTAATAGACAATCATATTCGATGAAACCCAACCTAAAATACCATCAATTACTAACACGCCATGGAAATGCTAATATTTAAACACGTCTTTCATGACACGTTTCAGAAGGTTGGATATCATTCCCGTTAATTGAAATCACTTCAAAAAGTTCGAAAAAGAAACAAAGCGAGGCCACTACGTTAAGATAGAAATATCTAATTTTGAATTGGTTTTCTATCATAGTGTACCACAAGTTAGTTATGCTTACAAATTTGCCAACAAAAAAGTTTCCATTTCAATGACGCGGCTAGGCTAGGTAATATTAGATCAAATTAATAAATTTAATAACATTTAAACATGTATTTTATCAATTAATCAAAACATTTTTATGTGGATACCCAAATGTATTGTAAAGCAATTCTAAATACATTTTTAACAAAAAAAAAGGAATCAATGATAATATTTCCAGATCAGACTAAAGAAATTTTGATGCGGAATAATGGGGTTATAAAAACGCAAATGGCTATGGTTTTTACGAATTTAACATGGAACCCCAAATTAATTCTTCTGCTTGACATGCACCAACTGATAAGAGTTTATGAGCTATTTATTGACATAGTCTGTAGCTGCTTGGGATAAATCGATAGGATTTGATGAGCAGAACAAGCTCCCAAGGTAATCAGAATCGTTCGCCCTTCATAGGAGAGGAAATCAAGTACATAATATATAGAAGTTCGAAAAGAACAAGGAATCTGAACAACAAACACAACAGTATGACTACGTGCCAGTTCGCGTTACATCAAAATTCTTCTAAATTCCAGCTTGAAACAAACTGGATTCGTAATTGCAGTATCTCACACATTCACGCAACGCCGGTATTCATAGTCATAATTATTCCACCGCAATTTACATCAGCTATAAAATTCCGAAGGATCAGCCTTTAATTCCTCAAATGTATAGCGGAAGATGGAATAGGCCGTATGTGCAGCTGGTCAGGCCAGGCCTGCCTCCGCGCAAGGACGTTCGCCCGATACCTGCTTTGAGTCACGTTTTCCCGTTTCGGCCACCGCTGGGAAAGCAGACCCGCTAGTTGGAAGGGGAATTTTTTACTATAGTAGTCTTAAGATAATTCGCACAGTCGGATGTTCCTATGATGATATTTTTATAGAAGTTGTGAAACATCGGCAAACACCGGGCGAGGTGCGATTGGCTCTTACTTTCCCGGGAGTGTAGAATGGCAGACTTACCGTCGCCGGCAAATTACAAGAAATGCTTGCTCGGAATTATGTAAACTCATGTAAGTGACGTGGTTCCGCTCAAGTAGGTGTTTAGATTTACGTTTACGCTTTATTATGATTAATATAGTGTAAAATATACTTTTCATTGTGTAATATGATGCTATACCATTAATGCTTATTTGGAAATCAGATAATTCATACATTGTGGTGTTTGGAAATTGTCATATCAAACCTTAAACAATTACACGTTGTTGTAAAGAGAATTATGAAAGCAAAAGCAATAATTACGTAAAACACACAGGGCTTGCGAATTAAATTAAAATAGTTAATGATACTTCCGATTAAACTAAGATTTTGTTTGAAATTATCGTGCAATTCACGAAGAAACAGATTTGGACTCATTTTTCTAAAAACAGGCTACTTACAGATCCGTTTTGTACAATTCTTTTATAATAAGTGGTTATCCATTAAAAACCGAACCATTGAATCAAAATATGCAAGTTGAATAATGATAATAAATATGTATAAGTTTCTCCTTTATGATATGTTTGTATTTTGGTACGTAATTATTGATTATGATAATCCACAAAGTAAAAGATGTTCCTAAAAATCTATAATAGTCAAATAGTCGTGGAGGCATTATGTGGAAGAAAACATATGCCATAACTTTAAATGTAACGCACTTCGATTATCGCAAATTCAGTTGGATATACAGGGTGAGTCTGGTAAGACGAATCAGCTTGGTATATCGATTATATGAAATATTAGGAAAATATTTTTGGCTAGATTGTAACATGCGGTACCCCCTATGTATAGGCACTATCAGAAATATTTTTAGCCTGTTCCAAGGGGGTAAATAATTTTTAAAACCAGCTTATAAAAATTATTCCAAAAATTAAAATTTAGCTTGGTGTACATTACTTAGAACGTTCTTCTCTGTAACGACCTGTTTTTTAAAAATGGTTTTTATCTTTCCAGATGTTTTAATGTGGCATTTCATATTTACAAATTAGTTGTCCGGTTGTCACGCAGGCAGCCCAGGAAAGAAGCCGCGAGGCAACCGATTTAGAAAAAAATGGTTAAATTTAGTCTTCTGTCAATGTTAATAGTATTAACAATAAAAATTATTTTATTTTACTATTTGCCAATAATTCGTTAAATCCTACTAAACTCTTTTTTCTTGAGCAATGAGCTAGAACGTCAACAAACGCACGTGTTTGACACACCCGACCGCGCGCTGTGATTGGTCTACGCTTGATAAAGCTAATGCCTCATTGCTTAAGGAGTAGTTGACGCTCAAAAACTTTACTTTGCACTCGTAATTACCGGGTTAAGTTTGTGTGCTCTTTGAGCAGTGCTTATCGGTTTTCGGAGCGTTTGTATAGTGCCTGGTGCTTATTTTCCTAAAATGGAGCAAGTTGTTCCAGAAACGTTTAGTCGTAGGGGGCGTCCTACTACTTTAAATGAAAAACAAATGTACAATTTCTTGCTAAAACGGTGGGTGTTAGTGTTGCAACAGTAAAAAGAATTTTAAAGGAGTTTCGGGATACTAAAACTTTGTCTTCTCCAAAATATATATCTTCTCCAAAACATCTCGGAGTAAAAAAACTTTTAGATGAAATTGACGATTCCTTTCTCTTTGCAATTCGTAAGAAGGTACGTGCTATTTTTAAACAAATTGTAATTGTTCTGTACAATATGCGAAACTTATTCCTAAACTTGCATTTCTGAGCTTGGTAAATTTGTATAGGTTCACGAATTTTTTTTTCGGAACGAAATACCAACTATATATCAAATTTTGACGGTCGTTAACAATGATGACCAATTGCAGAGTTTTAAGAGGTCGACTTTATATGGAACACCTACCAAAAAAATTAAATTTTAAATGCTGAACTCGCTGCCTTCAATCCATGTTAATGGATAGCACAGCAGATAATTATTATTATATTATATTAATTGTTAATAATTAAGTGTTGATTATTCCTTTAATGCTTTTACTATTTTGTATTTATTTGTGTCTGACTAATTAATGGATTGCAGGATTTAACATGATGCACCTATTTGTCAACCACGCATTGGACTACTTAACAGCGGATTGCTTTTACGTCAATATTTGTAATGTAGATGTCTCCCAAGTCCATAAAACACCTTAACATGAAAAAATGGTTCTTTTTAGAACCACCAATTCTTCTAAAACAGAATTCTGACGGCGCGAACGTTAATTTAGAAACGCAAAGAAGATTACGTAAATACACATCCGGTAAACCAAGCGTCAACCGTTTGTTTACGTTCTAGCTCAATGCTGAACAAATAGAGTTTAGTAGTACGAAATTGCATTTTATATTTCCAAATTAAATAGAAAGTAGATTATCAGATTTGTAATATCGGTAACAGTATAAAAAATATCAATTTATATTAAAAAAAAAATAAAATCGTTTCCCGTGCCGGAATCGAAGCCTGCGTATCAACCGGACGCGTTAATACATCGATCCATTAAACCTCCCTCCTGTGGGGTTTCACTAATACATAAAATAGGTCTGCATCGCCAATTGGGTTCTTTAACTGTTTTTAAAATGGACTTAACTAAATAAACTAACACCCTAATGATTACAATCGATAATAGTTTACACAAACTAATTTGTAAATGCGAAATCTGGCATTTACATGTGTTTGAAAAGACAATTCTGCTTCTCGGTGTGTCATTTCCAGGTAGATGTATTATCGTTTTATTTTACATTTTACGTTAATACTGCCGCAATTTGAACTCGCAGACTAATTCCACAACATTTATTTAAATATTTTAGGAGAAGAACGTTCTAAGTAACGCACACCAAGCAAAATTTTAATTATAAAAATTATTATTTTACGCTGTTTCTAAAAATTAAATAGCCTCGTCGGAATAGCCAAAAAATTTTTTCCTAACATTTAAACTAACCGAGATACCAAGCTGATTCGTCGTAGCACAGCCAGCCCACCGTGTATAATATTTGATAGTTAACTCAGTTCTGAATTATTATGTGTGTGTATTTTCTCTACAACTATACTACAAAAACTCTTCCTGTTAGAACCAACACTACAGTATTTCCAGTCAATTTTATGTTTGTAAGTGAAATTCCATACAAATTAATAAGTCACGACATATGTTAGCCGAACTTTAATAAAAATTGGCATTAGCCTACTAGACCAGGTTTATTTACTGCGTACAAAAGTTTAAAAATGGTTACTATTTTATTCAAATTTGACAAAAGATTTTCAGAAAGTTAAAATGAAAGTAGAGCATTTGCTGAGAGGGTGCAGCTCCATCATAATTTTTTTACAGTGGATGTATTATACTTGATCGTGGTCGTTTGTGTTAACAACACTGGCTTTAATAAATTGTTAAAAATCACTGGCCCAATGCTGATGTTTTATTGAACAACTACGCGGCTTTTGTTCCATAAACGACAGCGATTTGGTTACTTTTTACACGCTCTGTATAATATAAGTATTGAATGTTGAAATATAACAAACGTTCCATAAGAAAATTATATAGTATAGATTTCCAAAATTAAATAAATTGTTGTTGACATATTTTGTTAAGTGTAAAATATAAATTACTAATTCAGGGTGACGCACGAAAAAGTGGCCCTGAACCATAAATACAGATTAATATAGAAATAAATGACTCACCATCAGAGAATATGCTGAAGTGCCCCCTGCAGCATCAATACACAACTGTGCACGTCTAACCATGGTAGATGTTAGATGTAACCAAGTAGATGCGGCGTAATTCATTGACTCAATGCATGAGTGATGTCTTTCAATTTCTGTAATATGTGTAGATTTGTTTCATACACTTTGCTCTTCAAGTGTCACAGATAATAATCACAGGTTGAAAGGTCTGTCGAACGTGGTGGCCGCAAATTTTTGTTAACCGTTCATTCTTCAGCGAAGACCTCATGAACTCTCTGTAGGAATACGGGAGAAGCATGGCATGTCGCCCCGTCCTGCTGGAAGAAGCTTCTCATATATCCTTGCAGCGAGTCAACGAGGTCTTCTCTGCAAAACGGTGTATGAAACAAATCTACATCTATTACAGGATCTGAAAGACAACATCAGTCATTCATCAATTAATTATCCCTGATGTACCTAAACATGATTAGACGGGCACAGCTGTATATGGATGCTGCAGGGGGGACACTATCAACGTTTTTTATGACTATCAGTCAGTTATTTCTCGTATTTTTATATACTCTGTATTTATAGTCGGGGCTACTTTCTCGCGCGTCACCCTGTAGTATCTCACTTGCTTTATGAAAAATACAGATCTTCAAATCCTACACGAAAATATGGAATAACTATGTTGCAACCAACAATCACAAGTAGATTTTCCATAATATAAAAATTGAACTGTTACACTATGTAGAATTTTTAAAATACATGTTCCAATCTTACAAATACAATCAACACTAAAAAATATAAAATATAATTTATTTAACACATCATAGTAGTTAAACATACTCGTAAGTGTTATTTACACGTGTTAAATTTTACACTAACAAAAAACTTGTATGTGGAAAAAAAATTAATTCAAAATTTAAGTTTTCCTGGTCAGATTTCCAATTGAAGGTAAATGGTTACAGTTCTTTATTTTCGAAACTACTTTAATTTCTTTAAATAATTGATGGTCTTCTTTCAACATGGTCGACTATCTATAAAAATACTATCTATGTAAAACTAAGAACAAATATAGCATATACTGTAGAGGCTGTCGATACTATAAGCTGATCATAGGGAGAAGATATTTTAAAAATCGTACATTTAGAGACAATAATAATTGGATGGGCTAATCAACATTTCTCAAACAAAAAAAAGTAAGAGAAATACAAATAATAGGTATCAGAATTTCAATCAGGAATAATACGCCATGGCGATTTGCACAATCTTCAGGCAATAATATTTAAGTTAATCTTGTAAGAGAACTATTTAACATAGAAATGTTTGTGTAGCACTATGATAGATTTTAGGGCTAAGGATGAGGATGTACTATGCGAACAATTAGTAATAGTTTTGAGTCCTGGACGATGAATGTGCACAATATAAGTATTTTATTTCAAACGTCAATGCTACATGCATTAAGCAAAAAGAACAAAAAACATTAATTTAATTTTTTTTTTTATTAATTAATATTATTTCGTCCTATGGTGTTCTTTTCTTGTTATTTTTTAAGAATCGTGGAGTTGCCTTTGGCATCTCCATGATTCCCATCCCACCCAGCTTACCCCGGCTCAGCACATTTCGTGCTATTCACAGGTCTAACACGCCCCACCCTTGAGAAACCCCCAGACAACACGAACACCCTGGGAAAGTGCTGTGCTCAGGATTCGAACCTGAGCGACTTTAATAGAATAACTCCGAAGCGAGGCGCTGCGGCCACTACTCTACCGCGGTCCCCTTCTATGGTTTTCTAAGAGCGATGATTTGCAAATCAAAACTATTTTATGTACAAAACGATCGATTTTTCTAATATAATACTAAACATTTTTTAAAACTTGCTGCATTTCATGGAAGTTGTGGTGTTAGCATATGTTAAAAATTAGCTGGCCCCTTCGACTGTTGTCTACGCCCTAAGGCGCTTTGTAAGTATAAAACTTTGTTTGGTATTAGTAAACTTATTAAAAGATATATAAAGATATAACTTGAGGACACATACGAAGAAAACGGATTGAATATCAACTATAACAAAACAAAATATCTGGTAACCGGAAGACAAGCAAGAGATTTATAGATACAAGGAAAAATAATTCAAAAATCGAAAAATATAAATACCTAGGAAGCGTAATATCATCAGAAGCAAATTCAAAGAAAGAAATAAAAAACAGGGTAGGGCAAGCTAAGCAGGCAACACAAATGTTAAACTCTTTACTGTGGTCAAAGAGTATAAGAAAATCTACAAAAGGATATATAATACTATACTACAAAGTATATTATTATATGGCTCGGAGACATGGGAAATGACTAAAACCGAACAACAATAGATAAACGTACGTTGTAGAAATGGACTTCTTACGAGGAGGATTTAGAGTATCCAGGTTGGAACACATCAGAAATACAGAGATCAGAGATCGAATGGGAAAACATATAACAACAGTCGAAGACAGTGGGAAAAGACGACTTGTATGGTACGGACATGTCAAACGAATGAATAAAGAAAGATGGCCGTATAAAATACTAAACTGGAACCCACCAGGAAGGCGAAAAAGGGGCCGACCACCACACACATGGATCAAACAAGTACAAGAACAGGATAGCTAGAAACATAGGTGACGACGACTGGAGAAACAAGGAAGAGTGAAGATTAGGATGCGAGATATGGCCGAGGCTGTAACCTATACTCGCTTTATATATATATATATATATATATATAGCGCTTTAGTACCATCTTGAACCAAATGTATGTTTCCGAGCAATCCATCCTGAACCAGCCAGACAAACCTGAGCCATATATATGGTTCAGGATTGCAAACTCTTATAAATCGGTTCATACCGACCTCTAACATGTCTGGAATAAATATTAAAATGGCTCAGTTTTGTATGAATCTCCGGACTTGAGTTCCAACTTTTTCCGCATCGTGAGATGGTGGCGCTGTAGTCGCTTCCGTTTGTATATTTGTATAACTGCAATCCTGAACCATGCGAGGTATCTCGCAGATTCCCCGTATTTCTGTGGATTTGTACATGTATCTGATGCAGTTTCGTGAGAAATAAGCGGAATTAGTGGATCCTGAATATGCACCATCCCCGAATAAAGACAGAGTAGATATGCTTTTTTGTGTCTGCTCTCTATACGGGGTGTTTTTGGATTGCGTGTATGTGAATAGATATAATGTTTGAGGGCGCAAGTTTTACTTCAATAGGAACACCCTTCCGAGTACACAACAATTTTACGCAAATATAAAAAACAGACTTAGTATCTTTCTGCTCTTGACAACTGTTTCGACCGTACTCCAGCGGATATAGGCACTGGTTCGGTCAGTTTCCCATTGCCATTTATTCGGGTGCAGTTTGATTTTAATTCAGTTATGATTTTAGTTATCTTTGGGCAAACTTGTTCTTCGTTTAGAATATTCAGGACGTCGTTTATGTTTACTTTGTCAAACGCCTGCATTAAGTCGATGAAACAGAGATACGCTGGTTTATAGTATTCGATAATGTTTTCCACTAATTGACCAAGAATATATTCTCAGTTTCATATGAAATGCACCCACCCATTAAAAATAAAGCTACGTGTTTGAAAATTTGCTAAAATAATGTTTTATCGTTGCGTATGGAATGATCACTATTTCCATTAAAAAAATCAAGCGGTTGTGGTGTTCCTCTACTGTCTCTCGTCAACTTGTTGCTTAGAAACAAAACAATATCTATCTGAAATTAACGTCATGAAAGAATCTGGACTTTCTTTTCGTGAAATTGGTAGAAGGGTAAATCGGGACCCCACTACAGTTGCACGAATATGGTCTGCTTGGTCAGAAGAAGGCATTCACTGACATCGTCCAGCTGCTAGACCTCCACGTAGCAGCAATGTTTGTGAAGAACGACTTCTTCGAAGAATGGCCACACGAGGCCTCTTTCAAACAACAAGGTCTGTTGCTGTAGACTGGATGTGAGTTCCTCACCGCCGCGTGTCAGTGGCAATAATTTACAGAAGAATCTCTTCTTTTGGACTGCGATCCTACCGTCCATTCCAATGGCTCCCTTTAACTGCACATCACAAGGCTGTTAGGCTTGCTTGGCGTCAAGAACGGCGGCATTGGAATCAGTAATGGAACGACATTGTCTGCAGTGACGAATTAAGATTTTGTTTGTGGGCAAATGACGGCCGTAGGAAAATACGTCGACATCGAGGAGAAAGACAAAATCTAGAATTTGTTAAAAGACGCCATGCAGCTTTAACACCTGGAGTTATGGTTTGGGGTTCGATTTGTTTTGGTAGAAGATCACCTCTTGTGTTCGTCCCAGGCACTTTAAATGCTCATCGCTATATTCATAATGTCCTGGAACCTATGTTAGTACCATTCATGCAGACATTACCAAACGGTATTTTCCAACAGCATAACCCACGTCCACTCACTGCAAACATTACCAGAACGTACCTCCAACAAGCACAATTGCAAATGTTCCCTGGTCTGCACGATCGCCGGACTTATCGCCGATTACTCCCAAGAGCTCCTAACAACTTAGACGATTTGAAACACCAACTTGAGGTTATATGGAACGAGATACCCCAGAGATTGCAATTGTTGTTCCAGTTATCAATATCACCTTCTTCTTCTTCTTTCAACAGCCCCTAATGGTCCACTCCTGGACGTAGGCCTCCCCTTGTTTCTTCCATGCTTTTTTATCTTGTGCCAGTTGGTGCCACTTTCTTCCCGCTTTATTTTTGATGTCATCAAGCCAGCGTCTCTGAGGTCTTCCAACGCTCCGCTTATACTGCCGGGGTCTCCACTGTATTATATGTTTTGTCCATCGATGTTCGTCTTGTCGAGCGACATGTCCAGCCCAACTCCATTTGATCTCCGCTATACGAGTTATGACGTCTTTTACTTTAGTTGTCTGTCTGATTTTCTCATTTGTAACATGATCTCTGAGGCTTATTCCTAGCATTCTTCGCTCTATTGCCCTTTGAGTTGTCCTGAGCTTATTTGCCGAGTTTACTGTGAGCGTTGTGGTTTCCATTGCGTATGTCATCACGGGAAGTATACAGCTGTCAAATACTTTCCTCTTTAGATTAATTGGGATATCTGCATTTTGTAGTACATTCGTCAATTTTCCTGTTGCTGCCCATGTCATTCGAATGCGCCTATTTATTTCCGCGATCTGATTTTCTCTGCCCAATCTGATATTATGTCCTAAGTAGACATATTCTTCTACTTTTTCTATATTTTCGTTTCCGACACTGATATTTACGTCTTCTAGGGCATGACTTTTGTTTGACTAAGGTTCATTTGTAGCCCAATTTCAGCTGATTTTGCTTCGAGTTCTTCTAGCATATTTTGTAATTCATTTATATTTTGACTAAAGAGGACAATGTCATCCGCAAAACGGAGGTGGCTTAAATATCGACCGTCAATTTTAATTCCCTTTTCATTCCAGTTCATTTCTTTAAAAACGTCTTCCAGACCCAAAGTAAACAATTTCGGAGATATGGTGTCTCCCTGCCTAACTCCTTTTTTTAATGGTATTTTATCTGTTTTTAAATCATCTGTAATTTTTACTACAAGTGTTGCATGCTCGTATATATTTTGGAGTAGGTTTCTATATCTTGAGTCAATTCTTGCATTATTCATGGCTCTGAAGATAGCCCACAGCTCCACAGAATCGAACGCCTTGTTATAGTCGACGAATGCAAGATGTAGTGGTTCGTTATATTCATTGCATTTTTCTATTAATGATCGAAGGGATTGTATATGTTCGATAGTGCTGTAATTTTTCCGAAACCCAGCCTGTTCCGGTGGCTGGTAGTCGTCTAATTTGTTTGTTAATCTATTTGTTACAATTTTAGTCAGCAGCTTATAGGGATGAGGTAGTAGACTTATAGGCCGATAGTTATCAATTTTTAATTTATCTCCTTTTTTATATAGTAAAATCACCTGTGCGTTTTGCCAACTTTCTGGTATTTTTCCATCTGTAAGACATTTATTGAGAAGTATTTTTATAGATTGTAGTGTAGTATTCCCCCCTGCTTTCATCATTTCGGTCGTAACACCGTCTTCCCCCAGGGCTCTACCGTTTTTCATTTGAGATAACGCTAATTTTACTTCTTCATTCCTGATTTCGGGAATTTCTTCTGAACCGACATTCATAATAGTTTCAGAGTTGGTATTAGGGGGTTCTGGGTTTCCTTGTTTGTATAGTGTACCATAGAACTCTTCAACAATTTCCTTTATTTTTTGTTTGTCGTTATGGATGTTACCTCCTGAGTCTTTTAGTTGGTGTATTCTTGGTCTCCCATTTTTATTAGCTGTTCTAAGAATCTTCATATTTTTATTATTTTCTATTACTGTTTTCACCATTTTTGTATTGTAATCTCTTACGTCTTGTCTAATTTGTTTCTTTATAGTATTGTTCAGTTCTTTATATTCTGGTGTTCCTTTACTCAGCTTCCTTCGTTCTGCCATAAGTTCTTTTGTTTCTTTTTTTATTTTTGTATTTGGACTTCTAGTTACAATACATATCTTCTTATTTACTGTACTTATGTCAGTTCTTATTTTCGCTTCTAGTTGAATAATATCCATTGTTTCAAGCGTTTCTTTGTCAAATAATCTTTTACTTAGTTCATGTTGGTATTTCTGTGCGTTCTGTTGTATTATTTCTGTGGTGGGGAAAAGTTGTCTTTTTATTAGTTTCCTTCGTTCCATTTTGCTGTTTATTTCTACTTTGGCTCTCAGTAATCTGTGATCACTGCCAGTGTCGAAGTGATTTAGGACCGATACATCTTTCACAATGTGTTTTTGGTTTGTCATTATATAATCAGTTTCATTTTTCACTGTTGAATTCGGACTTTTCCACGTCCATCGTCTTTTTGCTAATTTTTGGAAGAAGGTATTCATGCAGTGTATTTTCTCACTATTTAGATAATTTATTAGCCTTTCCCCGCGTTCATTTATAGAGCCGAGTCCGAAATTTCCTATGTATGGACTCTTGTTATTTTTGGGTATTCCCACCTTGGCGTTAAAATCGCCCATAATGATTTTGTAGTGTGTTTTTTCTGTTTTTTGCGCACGCGAAATATCTTCATATAACTCCTCTATTTCTTCATCGGAAGAAGCGCTCGTTGGGGCATACACCTGAATGATCTGTAAGCTGTATCGTTGTGATATTTCCATAACTATATATATTACTCTTGCTGGTATTGCTTTGATTTTAGTGACTAAATGTTTTATATCTTTATGTATCATAATGGCTATTCCGCCTATGTGTGTGTCTATTTCTTTATTGTTTTGATAGAGAATATGTCCGGTCTTTAATGTAGTGCATTTTACTTCGGGCAGTCTTGTCTCACTTGGATCTAGGATGCTCCATTTTATATGTGATAATTCTTCTTCTAGTTGTTCTAGACGTTCGCTCGACATCATTGTTCGGATGTTGTATGTGGCAATGTAAAGTTTCGTCTTTGGTTTATTTTCAGATATTAATATTCTTTGCGAATTTTTGCCTCCCCCAGAATCCTTGAGGCAGACCTTTTTAAAGGTGTGGGATTTATCATTTAATGACCTACCCACCTGGGGTATATTTTCGTGTGTTTTGAAATTCGCCATGTTGTTTAGGGGGTTTTTAGCCTTAATCTTCCACGTTGGCTAGACGGCTTGGAAGATGGGTTAGGATGTAGAGAGAAGGATAAATAAGGATGGACAGGATGTCGGGCTAGGGCATGATCTCTTCAGTGTAGGGAGGTGGGAGAGATCATGAGCTCGCGTAGGCAGGGTTGCTATGTCCCTGAAGTAGATCTGTTCTCCGTCGGGTTCGCAGAAGAGTATCTACCCGCTACCTTGTGCAATAGCATTATGTAACTTGCATGGGGTTTTAAAGTGTTCGGCCTGTTTTTCAGGGGATATAGTGTTTGTTTGTCGGTACTGGTTAATTTGCTTTCTCCTGTTTGTCAGCAACTTCCAGACATTTTCTGTCTGCCTTACAGCTCATAC
>JABXWE010101990.1:0-30722 GCA_014611495.1 Limonius californicus
AAGGGTAAATCGGGACCCCACTACAGTTGCACGAATATGGTCTGCTTGGTCAGAAGAAGGAATTCACTGACATCGTCCAGCTGCTAGACCTCCACGTAGCAGCAATGTTTGTGAAGAACAACTTCTTCGAAGAATGGCCACACGAGGCCTCTTTCAAACAACAAGGTCTGTTGCTGTAGACTGGATGTGAGTTCCTCACCGCCGCGTGTCAGTGGCAATAATTTACAGAAGAATCTCTTCTTTTGGACTGCGATCCTACCGTCCATTCCAATGGCTCCCTTTAACTGCACATCACAAGGCTGTTAGGCTTGCTTGGCGTCAAGAACGGCGGCATTGGAATCAGTAATGGAACGACATTGTCTGTAGTGACGAATCAAGATTTTGTTTGTGGGCAAGTGACGGCCGTAGGAAAATACGTCGACATCGAGGAGAAAGACAAAATCTTGAATTTGTTAAAAGACGCCATGCAGCTTTAACACCTGGAGTTATGGTTTGGGGTTCGATTTGTTTTGGTAGAAGATCACCTCTTGTGTTCGTCCCAGGCACTTTAAATGCTCATCGCTATATTTATAATGTCCTGGAACCTATGTTAGTACCATTCATGCAGACATTACCAAACGGTATTTTCCAATAGCATAACCCACGTCCACACACTGCAAACATTACCAGAACGTACCTCCAACAAGCACAATTGCAAATGTTCCCTGGTCTGCACGATCGCCGGACTTATCGCCGATTACTCCCAAGAGCTCCTAACAACTTAGACGATTTGAGACACCAACTTGAGGTTATATGGAACGAGATACCCCAGTGATTGCAATTGTTGTTCCAGTTATCAATATCACCTTCTTCTTCTTCTTTCAACAGCCCCTAATGGTCCACTCCTGGACGTAGGCCTCCCCTTGTTTCTTCCATGCTTTTTTATCTTGTGCCAGTTGGTGCCACTTTCTTCCCGCTTTATTTTTGATTTCATCAAGCCAGCGTCTCTGAGGTTTTCCAACGCTCCGCTTATACTGTCGGGGTCTCCACTGTATTATATGTTTTGTCCATCGATGTTCGTCTTGTCTCGTCGAGCGACATGTCCAGCCCAACTCCATTTGAGTTCCGCTATACGAGTTATGACGTCTTTTACTTTAGTTGTCTGTCTGATTTTCTTATTTGTAACATGATCTCTGAGGCTTATTCCTAGCATTCTTCGCTCTATTGCCCTTTGAGTTGTCCTGAGCTTATTTGCCGAGTTTACTGTGAGCGTTGTGGTTTCCATTGCGTATGTCATCACGGGAAGTATACAGCTGTCAAATACTTTCCTCTTTAGATTAATTGGGATATCTGCATTTTGTAGTACATTCGTCAATTTTCCTGTTGCTGCCCATGTCATTCGAATGCGCCTATTTATTTCCGCGATCTGATTTTCTCTGCCCAATCTGATATTATGTCTTAAGTAGACATATTCTTCTACTTTTTCTATATTTTCGTTTCCGACACTGATATTTACGTCTTCTAGGGTCATGACTTTTGTTTGACTAAGGTTCATTTGTAGCCCAATTTCAGCTGATTTTGCTTCGAGTTCTTCTAGCATATTTTGTAATTCATTTATATTTTGACTAAAGAGGACAATGTCATCCGCAAAACGGAGGTGGGTTAAATATCGACCGTCAATTTTAATTCCCTTTTCATTCCAGTTCATTTCTTTAAAAACGTCTTCCAGACCCAAAGTAAACAATTTCGGAGATATGGTGTCTCCCTGCCTAACTCCTTTTTTTAACGGTATTTTATCTGTTTTTAAATCATCTGTAATTTTTACTACAAGTGTTGCATGCTCGTATATATTTTGGAGTAGGTTTCTATATCTTGAGTCAATTCTTGCATTATTCATGGCTCTGAAGATAGCCCACAGCTCCACAGAATCGAACGCCTTGTTATAGTCGACGAATGCAAGATGTAGTGGTTCGTTATATTCATTGCATTTTTCTATTAATGATCGAAGGGATTGTATATGTTCGATAGTGCTGTAATTTTTCCGAAACCCAGCCTGTTCCGGTGGCTGGTAGTCGTCAAATTTGTTTGTTAATCTATTTGTTACAATTTTAGTCAGCAGCTTATAGGGATGAGGTAGTAGACTTATAGGCCGATAGTTATCAATTTTTAATTTATCTCCTTTTTTATATAGTAAGATCACCTGTGCGTTTTGCCAACTTTCTGGTATTTTTCCATCTGTAAGACATTAATTGAGAAGTATTTTTATAGATTGTAGTGTAGTATTCCCCCCTGCTTTCATCATTTCGGTCGTAACACCGTCTTCCCCCAGGGCTCTACCGTTTTTCATTTGAGATAACGCTAATTTTACTTCTTCATTCCTGATTTCGGGAATTTCTTCTGAACCGACATTCATAATAGTTTCAGAGTTGGTATTAGGGGGTTCTGGGTTTCCTTGTTTGTATAGTGTACCATAGAACTCTTCAACAATTTCCTTTATTTTTTGTTTGTCGTTATGGATGTTACCTCCTGAGTCTTTTAGTTGGTGTATTCTTGGTCTCCCATTTTTATTAGCTGTTCTAAGAATCTTAATATTTTTATTATTTTCTATTACTGTTTTCACCATTTTTGTATTGTAATCTCTTACGTCTTGTCTAATTTGTTTCTTTATAGTATTGTTCAGTTCTTTATATTCTGGTGTTCCTTTACTCAGCTTCCTTCGTTCTGCCATAAGTTCTTTTGTTTCTTTTTTTATTTTTGTATTTGGACTTCTAGTTACAATACATATCTTCTCATTTACTGTACTTATGTCAGTTCTTATTTTCGCTTCTAGTTGATTAATATCCATTGTTTCAAGCGTTTCTTTGTCAAATAATCTTTTACTTAGTTCATGTTGGTATTTCTGTGCGTTCTGTTGTATTATTTCTGTGGTGGGGAAAAGTTGTCTTTTTATTAGTTTCCTTCGTTCCATTTTGGTGTTTATTTCTACTTTTGCTCTCAGTAATCTGTGATCACTGCCAGTGTCGAAGTGATTTAGGACCGATACATCTTTCACAATGTGTTTTTGGTTTGTCATTATATAATCAGTTTCATTTTTCACTGTTGAATTCGGACTTTTCCAAGTCCATCGTCTTTTTGCTAATTTTTGGAAGAAGGTATTCATGCAGTATATTTTCTCACTATTTAGATAATTTATTAGCCTTTCCCCGCGTTCAGTTATAGAGCCGAGTCCGAAATTTCCTATGTATGGACTCTTGTTATTTTTGGGTATTCCCACCTTGGCGTTAAAATCGCCCATAATGATTTTGTAGTGTGTTTTTTTCTGCTTTTTGCGCACGCGAAATATCTCCATATAACTCCTCTATTTCTTCATCGGAAGAAGCGCTCGTTGGGCATACACCTGAATGATCTGTAAGCTGTATCGTTGTGATATTTCCATAACTATATATATTACTCTTGCTGATATTGCTTTGATTTTAGTGACTAAATGTTTTATATCTTTATGTATCATAATGGCTATTCCGCCTATGTGTGTGTCTATTTCTTTATTGTTTTGATAGAGAATATGTCCGGTCTTTAATGTAGTGCATTTTTCTTCGGGCAGTCTTGTCTCACTTAGACCTAGGATGCTCCATTTTATATGTGATAATTCTTCTTCTAGTTGTTCTAGACGTTCGCTCGACATCATTGTTCGGATGTTGTATGTGGCAATGTAAAGTTTCGTCTTTGGTTTATTTTCAGATATTAATATTCTTTGCGAATTTTTGCCTCCCCCAGAATCCTTGAGGCAGACCTTTTTAAAGGTGTGGGATTTATCATTTAATGACCTACCCACCTGGGGTATATTTTCGTGTGTTTTGAAATTCGCCATGTTGTTTAGGGGGTTTTTAGCCTTAATCTTCCACGTTGGCTAGACGGCTTGGAAGATGGGTTAGGATGTAGAGAGAAGGATAAATAAGGATGGACAGGATGTCGGGCTAGGGCATGATCTCTTCAGTGTAGGGAGGTGGGAGAGATCATGAGCTCGCGTAGGCAGGGTTGCTATGTCCCTGAAGTAGATCTGTTCTCCGCCTGGTTCGCAGAAGAGTATCTACCCGCTACCTTGTGCAATAGCATTATGTAACTTGCATGGGGTTTTAAAGTGTTCGGCCTGTTTTTAAGGGGATATAGTGTTTGTTTGTCGGTACTGGTTAATTTGCTTTCTCCTGTTTGTCAGCAACTTCCAGACATTTTCTGTCTGCCTTACAGCTCATACTACTTGTATTTAGAACATTTCTCCCAACATTTCTTCTTCATCTCTTGTATTCTGGAATTTACTAGGTTTCTTTTCTGCACATATTCTCGGTATTTCTCTGGTGTTGTGTTATTTTTGAATTTCAAATAGGCTTTCCTCTTCTCTGCTGCTAGCGTCATTACCGATTACGTGAACCGTGATTTGTTGTTATGTTTTGCATTTATATTAACTCTCCTAGTGCTCAGCGCTTCCTTTGCCCTGACAATTATATTGAAACCATTATATACAGTTTCCATTGCGATAAATAAATTCTGTAATACAGAGTTAAAATCTACGACAAAGATTTTTTACGTTGTAAATTTAATCTATAGTATGATTTCATACTGTCTGTAAAGGATCCAAATGAAGCAATAATTTAGCATTCAAACTTCAGGAAAAGGTGAAATTTCCCCAATAGAAGACTCATATAAAAAGGATTGACGACGCAAAAGGAATCTTGGCTTTCTTCGACAGGATTTTAGACGATTGGCAACATTTTTGAAATTTGTTGATAACGATACTGTAATATAAAACTATTTATTGATACATTACTGCTACATCATTTTAAGATGATAATCGATGAAGTCAATGGGATGGTACAATACAATCATAATTCTGAAAAATATGATTGTGAATTGGCTTCTGTTGACTTACTTCAAAAACCGAACACCAATGAGTAACGCGACGATGTGAACAAAGGTATTACAAAATTTTACATTTAATCATCCTGGGCAGCTTAAGTTTTGGTTCAAGGTGGTACAAAGGGGAAGGATAAAGAGGAGCCTCTTTTTTTGACAACTGTATTATAAAATTAATTAAACCAAAAGACAATAATAATGCATGTTTAAGGGCCATACGCTCAAAATAGATTGTAATTTCTACAGGATGTCCAATAATATCTATCAAACTGCCAAAATATCGAGGATCCTGTTACTGATAATGGGAAATGGTGCTGAAATTTTCAAGCAAAAATAGATGAAATTGATATTCAACTGACTCAGGAGGTAGATAATCAAGATTTCTTTGAACAGTTCATCTAAGACACTCCACCAACTCCGGAAAAGTGGAAGAGATAGATGTAAAAGGCAATTCCCAACCTGCCGAGGAAAAAGATCGAAGGTTTAATAATAGAGGAAGGAAATAATTTTAAACATATTTCAGAGAATGTTAAAAGAAAAGCAGCTTCACAACAATATTGTTAACGAAAAGATTTGACGATTATTATTCGGAATTATTTGGAGAAAGAACACAGACTTTCATAGACATCGGCATTTATGAGCAAGTGGCAAGAAATCATAATAAGGGATATCTCGTCTTTCCGTTCCCTAGGAGTTGCTATTGGAAGAGAAAAGCTCCCGACAAAGAAAAAAGAGGCTAAATAAAAATCATCACAATTTAGAACAATTTAGGAACCTCCCCTGATTGGTAACCTTGCAGATTAATACTTTATCATAACCTTTAAATAAATTCCACTATTCACAATGAACTTAAAAAAGAAGTGAAGGAGTTGATGAGGGTGAATTAAGTATCATAATTTATGGCATAGTGTATAGTAGGCATGCGTCCCAAAAATAATGTGGATCAGGACTGCATGGTGTTTATCAAAAATGTATATAAATATGGTTCAGGAAAGTACAAATCCATTGGTTCAGAAATGTATCATTTATTTTGTATAAAAGTACAATTTAGTTTTCTGCCTTTTTAAAGTATATTTTTCAAAACTAAGAAACAGGGATAACAATAGACAGATATACGCGGCAAGCAAAGCTATAACTGTTTGTTTTACAAGTGGAGCAGGATGGTACGAAAGTACAATTGGTTCAAGATAGATATAAAGATCTATATATATATATTGCTATGAGTTATGTTAATAAATAAATATGTGACATCTTCAGTAGGAACTGGACTAACTAAAGTAACTTGGCTGAGAAATACCTCTGGAGATAAGTAGTTTACCAAGTCAACAAGTGAAGTCCTATCAACTTATCACCATTGGCCTTCAATTGCTGACTTAGTAAGGCACTTATCTCTAGAGATATTTCTCAGCCAAGTTACTTCAGTTAGTTAAAATTTCTACGGGAAATGGCAGTTTAATAGCCGAAATACGTATTTAAGTGTTCTAAATGATTTTCATAGGCTAGTGCCTGTATAATTATGATGCCACTTCCTTTTTCAAATATGGAAATTACTTCCGCATTCTTCATTTTCGGTAGCCCTGTTGTTTTTCTAGTTTTTTTAACTTTTTTCTACCTTTTACTGCTATATTATTATCTACCGTTGTGGGTTCGTCTGAATTTATTAACACAATTGCTTCATAGTCCGAGGTCCAGAGGTTTATATAAGACAAGAGTCATTATTTTTTAATCACTTTAATATTTTCTACATTTTGCTTAGATTATTACAGCTCTTGTATGCAGAATTGTACCTCCTGTGGACATCCGTTTCAATCTCAGATATGCTTTTTTTTTAAGAATCGTGGTGTTGCCAAAGGCAACTCCAAGATTCCCATCCCTCCCAGCTTATCCCGGCTCAGCACATTTCGTGCTATTCACAGGTCTAACATGCCCCACCCTTGAAAAACCCCATGCCCCAGACACCACAAACACCCTGGGAAAGTGCAGTGCTCAGGATTCGAACCTGAGCGACTTTGGTAGAATAACTCCAAGCCAAGCGCTGCGGCCATTACTCTACCGCGGTCCCCTCAGATATGTTAAGGGGTGTCATTTATATATGTAGCTAAGCTATTTGAATCACCAATAAAAATTAAACTTACCAAAGGACTTTATTCAACGTATGTAATATACAAAGGGCAAACCTTCAGTATTTTATCATGAAATCTTGTTTCAAAATTTGTTGAGCACTGTTGCGAGAAATTTGCAATTCTTCTGCTATACGTCGCGTGGAATAACTTTGATTGGCGTTTATCATATTCCTAACTTGAAGGATTATAGCAGCAGTTCTTAGTTGTCGGGTCCTTGGTCTCCTTCTAGCATTATCTACAGAACCATTTCTTTCAAACTGCCTTGTTTATGTTCGAATTCTGTTCCCAGAAGGAGCAATATTACGCTTTAACTCTGCGAAACTCTTGTTTGCTTGAGTTACAGAGCTACTTAAACAGCAATCAGCAATCAGCCAGCACTCCATACGACAAAACTTCTGACTTATTTCTACAAAATGATGTGTTACAGCTTGTTTCCGAATTATCATAGCAATGAATAAAACCGATCAACTTTATAAATCAACTTTATAAATTACTTGTTCCAGCTTTCCTGTTGGTATTCTAGAATTTTGGTGTATGTAATATTTGACAGTCTGTTGCAATTTTCCTTTCTTTTCTGGAGTTTCGTTCGTGGCCATTTTCCATTACAAATAAAAATTTAATTAAAAACCAAGGTTGTATATTTTGGAGCCAAAGAGTTTCCAATTATTCTTTTTGCATTGTTCAGAGTTTATACTGCTATTATTTTCCATAAACGGTTTCGTTATTAAATTTAGTGATTTAACAAAAATACAGAAATTAACATACCAAGGAAAGGAACCTAAAAATACAGTAGAATAAATTATTATTACAATTAATATTAAAATAATATTATTCAAAAATATAATAATCACAGCATACACCAACAAATATTAGCAGAGCAAATTGTAAATATAGAAGATGATGATGAGGGAAATTGAATGAATAACATTATACAATTCATATTAAAGTATGTTAAACAAATCTCATCAGCCAATTAAATAATAAATAACTAACTAAAGACAAAATTTTACAATTAATATCAACAAACAGCAATAAAAATGTCATTTTGGCTGTTAATATTTGCATACTATCTAACTATAAATATGTCAAAAGTTTGTAACATTAATCTGAACGTTTTGAATCGGCTTTATATGTTTTCTTTTAAGTACCTATATTAATAAAAATTTAATCTGAGATAAATTGTGGAAGTTTAATTTATTAGAGTCAATTTGTTCTAAAATATTTACTTCATGATCCACTGCTTTGCCCTGCATGAAGGGGACAATAACACTGTTATTAAATAATTAAACCATATTACTAATTAAAAAAATCCTTCTTATAGAAGTAAAAATGTATTGCAAAAATATCGAAAATTAAAATTAAAATTAAATGATATAAGCAAGATAGTAGACATAAACAAAAGTGATTTAATCAAACAGTAGAAGTGTTAATCCAGTTTCTAGAACAAATAAGGTAGGACAAACATTAGAAGGGTAGGTCTAATGTAATAATAAAGGTGGATTATAATATTGAGAAGGTTAATAATTATTTAAAACCGAATCGTGAATGCAGTTATATTGAATTTCTATTTCTAAACTTAATATAAAACAGTGAAGTTGGGGAATAGTATATCTAACATTTTACAGGGAAATATTGAGAAGAAATACGAATATTAGCTCAATTTCTAGTACACTTACGTAAATATACAAGGATTGTGAACGGGAACAAACTAAAATGTTACAAATTTTATAAACCACTTTGAAATATCCAAATATTTTCAATGCAAGGAAGAAAATTATTTGTAGCACCTACCTAACTTATTGTTTCAGCTGTTCCACTAATAACTATTCTAATAAAAAGAATCACATGTAAGCGCCACATAGAAGGTACCAATCTAAGTTTAAGGCTTCCGTAGGTGTCGGCAATCAGACAAGAGAAATCTTCCAAGTTGCTTCCGGATTGTAACACAGTCAACCCGGAATTCAAGATATTCAGTACTCCTAAGCAGCATCTACATTAATTTACATCAACACATGTTTTAAGCCAAATCATAATAATTTATTTAACATTGAAGTAGCTTTATACAGCAACAATAGCCGTAGAACAGAAGTGAAGAAATGTGATGGATAGGTAGCTAGAGAAATACAATTGCCAGTGTATTTTCTTCTCAAGTCAATTTAAAGGCGTGGCAAACAATTATACTAGTTCAAGTTTTTAATATTAAAAGACGGTTACTATTGTATATTATGCACTTCCACTCAGCTTATTTCTTACTGTTCGAAAAAAACTACCAAAACAAAGCGAGGGAAGTAGCCCAGGCGTTCGTATAATTTAATTTAAAAGTTGTTAGCGTACATGTTTAGTAACTTCAAACAAAAAACGATAAATACAATATTACTAAAAATTGTCTCCATATTCACGCTACATGTACGAAAACATCTGTTGGAAACAAGGGTGTTATTGAGAGCGGATGCGGCATGCGAACACTATTGTGAAGCTAATTAGGGACACCAACTAAGGTTGCACAGCCAGTAGCGCTACATCAAAATTTCGCAGGTTTATTAGAACTCACTTTAATTCCTCTTTTTTATTACTGAACTACTTTCCTTTAAATAATCTAGTTAAGAATGTAAGTGTGGCCAGTGACGCCACTTAGGGTTTCGGTAATGTTATTCAAACTTGGTAGTTCTATCAAATGTTAGACATTTTAATGTTCTTATTATAATTATTGTTAAAGGATAATTAGCTAATCTCTGTTGCGCTGTTTCTTTTTAAACTTTTAGCGATAAAGGTAAATTAGACAAAGATTCAATGTTTGCTTGAGTTAAAATATTTCTTTTTTTTTTATTTAATACTTAAATCGTAATTTTTAAGTGTGTCGTTTATTACTATATTTATGCAGAGCAGTTAAACAAATCTTGCTGCTTTTCAGAAGAGCCCCTATCAAGCCTCTTCAAAGTTTGTATTTTCTGTAATATTTTAACACCATTAATAAAATATGTCTTTTTACGTTAATAGTAAATATTTTACTAATCCTACATAAAAACTGGATATTAAAAGATGTTACATACTGTAGGAATCATGGAAATGCCGGAAGTTATCTTGTACAGATCAATTATTGCTATGTACATGTAAAATTACGAACAGTATGTGTGTGTAGTTAAATAAATAAACAAAACAAATAAATAAACAGGAAACCAATTTAACCGTGCTATGTTCGTTTAGTTTTGCCGTTTCATATGAATTAAAGTCTTTTTATTTTAATTGCCGCTCTTAAGCCGATTATTATTTTATTATTCCCAAAGGTTAATTGATGGGAGGTCACTTTTTCGAAACTTCCGAAAGGGAACGCTCGACATATATGTTTAGTGTGTTTATGCCGACCGAAAACAGTTCTTAGAATCCTTCGTCTGCAGAATTGGCCTGGAACTTCTACGTGGAATATTTTGTTCTAGAATTCTTGCAACATATTTCATAATATGATGAAATATTCCAGCTTCTGGATATTGGAGTTCGTTTTTTTCGCGAGTTGGCTTAGATTTCCGTTCGACCCGGTTGCTCGTTAAAATCTCAGCGCCGATGGCAAATACGACAAAAGTCAGCCTAAGCTTCTAAGGGCGAACGCACGTGGTTTTGAATCGGAGTTTTGTGTCAGATACGTATTGTTTTCTTCCCTGGGGCAGAATAATTCTCGACTTGTGTCGGATTAAAAATATTAGCAGAGTGTCAGCTTTTTTTAAAGACAATTCAGTGAAATTGTTCTCTCGACTTGTGTCGGATTAAAACCTTCAACCCCGTGACTCCCTCCACTAAGCCGTTGCAAGTTATAATCCCGTACAGCGGCGGAGATTTTGTTCCTGAAGTCCCGTTTTTTTTTTTCGATGAAAGTCGTGGCCCATAACGTTGTCACCATCATGATCCAGCCTTCAGGGGCGTGCCTACGATTTTTGTCTATTTCTTCAGGACCTAGGAACACCTCAAATAGTGCCTCTGTCTACTCCCTATTTGAAGAAAACTAAGGTAAAAATTGTTATTGTGTTATTGTGGAAATTTGTTCCCAGATTCATTTGATTGGTTTAAAGTGCTGAACCTTTTTTAGCGAACTTCAGTGGCCAATTGCTATTAGTTATTACTCGCAAGGTTTAATTAATTTCTATGTACTCAAACGTCGCTGGCTGCGCAGATCTGGTCATTAAAGTAAATATCGCAAGCCAGGGGCGGCGAGCCTTTTGTTTGAACGTTCCAACCACCCTTCTGTTAAAACACAATTATTACCGTTTTGGCTGTATTTTCTTGTACTATACGTGTTAAACAATTTCAAGCAATATTGCTCTTAAAATGCACCGTGTCTTTTATTTGTCTGTATTGTATTGTGCATGAGCTTCGTAAGCTCAGGAGGAGACACAATAAAGAAGAGTCCGATTTCTGTAAGCTGCTGGTTTCTCGGCCTTCCACGAGAACCTACAATCAGCTGTGATTTAGAAGGTTGCCCACACTAATTTTGACTTCCTTTTTACACAACTAGATTCGACTTCCCTCCCGTAAGCGTTTCTCGTGAACCACCCCTACTCCTCTGAGTTTATCCGAAGGCCTTTTACATCTTTCCTGTTGGGGGTCGACTAAAAAGCTCGCTTGGTCCGCAACACCACAGAAGATATATGTTACACAGTAGACTAAAATAGTGTTGATAGGCCAGTGTTACCGCATCAGCACATAACAAAATTGTCTTTTATTGGAATTCGTAGATTTTAAAAGAAAAACAGATTATACATATTGATATTACATATTTTGTATTTTTAACGGCTCATTATTTGTGTAAATTAATTATTACAGTGATAACCTAAAAATGCAATGTCATAGAATTTACCGAAAGTAAAGCACATCGCTGATTTCCTTCTTTCAAGAATTTTAACGTCCATATTCCACAAGGTACCATTTTAATGACAAAGTTTTGCCAAAAAATTATAAATTTAAACTTAATAAGAGCTAAAGTATTTATAAACCCAGTGGTGACCTGGGACACCATTTGTATTCTAAGTTGGCATCACAAAGTTGTGTAATCGGTAGTGTGCAATGCCGCATCTACTTTCTAGGTACATCTTTGGTTTGAATTTATAATCAGCGCTTTATTAGGTTGTAAAATGTTCAACTAAAAATGTTTACATGCAGAAGTAAGCTAGCTAAACCTCGCACCTAGAGTAGGTATTGATTACCCCTCAATAGCTGTCATACTGAACTTCTTTAAAAATGCAGGATTGCCACTCTGAGGCCAAAAAACTGGAGGCATGGTAGGTATTAAGGGTCGTAGTGCAAGGGCAACTATTACCTACGCCGAGGAGAAAGACGGCCGGCTAGTTTACAGCAAATATTAAAATTCTTTATATTATTATACCTAAATTAATCATGATTGCTGCCATCTGCCAGCACATTTTTGAGGTATAACAATTTTTTTTAACGTATAGATGTTACTCTATTGTTGTTTTTAAAATAGTATTCTATACGAAATCTCTATTTTTCTTAAACAACTAATTAATTATTTTCTTTCAAGCGGTTCCAAAAATACAAAGAAAACACCGAAGAAGCGGTTCGACAAACAAATTAATATAATTAAACCAAAAATTATATATAGCACAATTTCATATATTTTGCTACGGAATAACCTTCGATTAGCAGTTGTAACTAAAAATAGCCGCTTCAGTTATCGCTTTTCGTACAAGAACTTAGTCTGGCGTTATTTATTATTAGAGCCAGTTGCAAATAAGGATAAATATCAAACCTCCGCAGACAAAAGAGCAGCTTTTCATTAAATAACTATATTTAACTTGAAGCAATTAGGAAAGGGCTCAAAATCGGACTGACAGGACAACCGAGGTCCTGTGCATCACGTTCGGCTTGTGAGAACCTGCACTACCAGGAACTGATAATTGATGCATTTCCTTCTCGCTCCTACAAGGCAGAATGCTTTAAAAAGAGACGCAAACTAGGGTTGATGTGCAAACTGCTGCAATATAGAAATAAAATTCAACGGACCATGACCAACATGCAAGTGCTTTCTTTACCTATGTTCGTGCATTATTGCAACAGACACGGTGATTACATGCAATTATGTTTTTTTCTTCTATAGCTGTGTGGTCAATGAAAAGCACTTAAGAATCGTTTTATTTATACAATTACAGGGGAAAAAACAGTTAATAAAACTCAAAGTTGTGGTTATTACTAATGGATTTATGCTGTAGTGCTATTCATTTGCAACTACGTGTATGGGTGATATATTTAAAATTTTAAATAAAATATGCAAATTAGTTTAATTAATCTATCATATCCAAGCGCTTTTAGAAGTAGATACACTTAATTTTGTTTCAAGTATATACACTTCATCTTTTAAGGGGAAGTTTATATTCAAAAGAAGTAAGATTTTGACTAATTCAAGTTAGGCTCCGTCTAAAAGGTTCATAAAAGCAACTTTGGAGTAAAACACTCTTGGACAAAGTTTCATAAATAAGAGATTACAAGCTCAGCTCTTCAACAGAATAATAAATAAAATTCTATTTCTCTGCAGAAAAGTCATAGACAAATTCTTAGACAAAGGATTTCACTAGTAAGACATTTCTGGACAAAAACTCACTAAGAATGCATTTCTTGGACAAAAAAATGCCCACAAAAGAGCTCAAGAAAAGATGAATGGGTTTCGGGTAAAAACTCCTACAAATAACATATTTAGCAATATCAACTTCCAGGAGAAAGTTTAAGTTTAAGAGAAAATGTTTAAAAACCTTGATAAAAAATTTGCAGCAAACTATCAGGTCTTTGTACAGACACTCTCGTATAAAAACCTCTTGAACAAACAGAAGATGTGGTAGTTAAACATTGTTGGATAAACGTTTCCCCCAGTAAAACAGTTTGGCAACAATATTCAGTTTCTGCACAAAATGTTTTACTAGTAAGACATATACATATAAACAAGAAATACCAGAAAAAATATCTTTAAATAATAGTCCCACAAAGAAGAGGTTTCTGTTAAACAAACATCAAAGATTCAGAGTCAAAATTTCACAGGTAAGTCTGGAAAGAAAAGTTCTTGAACGAACAATCCCATGGGTAGAAGGTTTTTAGTTAAATAATTTGAGACAGAAATAATGATTTTTTTCCGCAAAAACAATGAGTGGCATAGAACAGTTTTTGGAATACAGGATGCCCAAAGGAAGATTTTTTCTACATAGCTTTTCGAAATTGAAAAACGTTTTGAGCAAAGTATTTACGAATATGCTATTTTCTTACAAAATTCTGGGAATTAATGATTTTTGGGCAAATAGTCCCATCAATAAAAAATGTCTGGACAAGGGCTCTCACAAATAATACATTTTTGAATAAACATTTAATCGTTTTTATCATTATTGATTGCTATCAATGCAAGAATTACATAATTGGATAAAACAAGAATTGCAAGACTAGAATAAGACTAAGAGGATTAGTAGAGATATAAAAAATGCAATTAGAAGAGACAAATGCAAATATGTTGAAGACATAGCTGCAAAAGCACAGGAGACATGAGAGAGCAATACATAAATATAATAAAACTAGGCAATAGCAGCAAGCGAATTTTGATCATAAAAATCAAAGACGGCACCGATGAACAACAAATGTTAAGATGCGTAGAATATTTCAGGGATGTACCAAATTCATAACAAGAAGAAAGCCCAGAAATTACTGAGGATATTGAACTAATCCCAGAACCTAAAGTTAAAGTTGATCTACCCACGGAGGAAGAAATTTAAAAAGCTATAAATCAATGAAAGAATCATAAAGCTCCGGGAGTGTATCAGATTGCAGCAGAGATCTTAAAAATACATCCAGCAACAACAGGAAAAATATTAATAGCATTGATATGAAAAATATGGGAAAAAGAAAAATTTCCAAAAGATTGGTGTTATTATAAAACTACCAAAGAAAGACGATCTGAAAAAGTGTAAAACTGGAGAGGTATCACCATTATTAGAAGTGTTAATAAAATATGTTATTGAATCATACGGCAAACACAGCAGCATTGGATGAAGAATTAAGGAATGAGCTTCAGGACAAATCGATCATTTGTAGATCATATAATAATCTTACGAATCGAACTAGAGCAATCCTTGGAGTACAATTCATGCATGCAAATAGAGGATTACCACCCATGATAATTAATTTAATAAAAGAAGGTTACAACAAATACGAATGCAAAGTTGAATATAAAGGAATACTGCCATTATCTTTCCAAGCAAAACAGGGAGTAAGGGAGAGTTGCATCCTCTCCCCACTACTATTTCCATTAATGCTAGATGAGGTGCTGAGCAACACCATAGCAAGGCAACATGAAGGAATACGGTGGTATATGGCAGAAACATTGAAGGACCTGGATTTTGCCGATGACATTTATCTCATTGCAAACCAGCAAGCACATGCAAGGAAAGTTAAATCGTTTAGTGGAAAAGTCGACAAGGGTTTGAGTTAAAGGTAAATATTACGAAAACCTATAACAGAACTAAAATACACGTATTTAACACAATGGGGAAGGCGGTTTTGTTACAACGATCGTAATCGTGGTTGATTGTAGGAGTAATTAAACAAAAACTACAAGTGTTCATAAATCGGTGCCTGCGGGGTATATTGAAAGTGTCGTAGCCAGAAACCATTCGTAATGAAAAGCTGTGGAGAAGGACAAACCAAGTAGATAAATAAATAAATTGCGTATGGGAAATGTTTACGGGGAGACCCGAAGGCAGTTCCGCACCCTGCTGCCATTTAACCCTGCTTAGCGTGCTTAGTGATGCGGCGCACTAACACAGGGGGGCTGAGGTTTTTAGGTACTCTCCGAGGCAACGCGGGTCGCAGCGTTAGAGCGAAGATTTCGGTCACACACCCAAGTAGGCACCGCGCGGATCGTTGCTTCACTTTGAGTACTGTTTTACCAGTTCTCGCGCTTGTCCACCACGCTGCTTTCCACCAAGTAAATCCAAATACGGAGCTAAGGAGAAAATATGAACGGTTAGGACAGAACATATGCTGTATAGAAATGGAGGGCAATCTGTAAGAGGATATTAAAGTGGAATCTTGGAGGAAAAAGAAAAAGAGGGCATCCAAAAAACACTTGGAGAAATACAATAGGAAAGGAGACAAAGAGGATCATGTCGGAGTCGGATCAAATAGCAGTGGATATGAAGAAAAGGAAGACCTACATTATAGCTCTATGAGCCTTAATGGTATAACAGGACCTGTTATTATTTTTAAAAATGAAAGCAATGGTAAACATAAGCGTTGTCTAATATTAATTCTAAGTATTTTACTGTTTCCAAGGCTAAGTGATATATGCTATAGCATTGAAAACTTATTTGTAATATTAACGTTAATAACAAACACAACACTGTCCAAACAAAAACTATAACAGAGTTGATTACTAAATGCTCAAAGTGCTCTCAGCTATCTGCTAAATAAATGTCCACCGGGCTTTTTAAACGTCCCAATACATTTTGCAATATTACCACGTCAATATCTACCATTACATTTTTTAAACAGCTGGCTATACAATTCCTCAATTATATGAATACCATTTCCCACCTCACAATTGTGTAACCAATTAAATAAGAAAAAGTGTCTGTACAATTGGGCCCGCAGTATGTGTAGTTGCGCCATCTTGTTGAATCTATCCAAGAGTAGGCTCATCATCATGAAGTTTATGAAGCACGACTGCAGTATCTCAATTGTGTTTCTAAAACGATGGAGGTTTTCTGAAGACCACGTTCTATGACTCTGAGAATTAACATAGCTGGATAAATGGATCCACATTTTGTAAGAGAAAAATGTTAAATCCAGTACCTATCTAATTTCTAAATAATTGATTAAATCGTTTACAAAAATATAATTTTGTAGTCTCTGAGCAGCAATTGCTGCAAAGACTAATAAATTAAATTCTTGCGTGTGCTTTCCTACACGTTCCATAAGATAAATTTGTCTGAATAGTTAATATTCTAATTTATTTGTTTTGACTTTGATCCATTCGGTTTCCTAAGTATTGTAATGTGTTTTTAGTTACAACACTCCGTCTACCACTAGTTTTTCCATTTGGAAAATTACTGGTTTTCAGAAAACGATCAATAACTCTGTAAACGTGTTCTCTGCCAAGCCATGGCAAACTAGCCGATATTTGCCCTAGTAAATCTTCTTTGCACTAGAACTGTTTACAATTCCCGTGTTTCGACGCCCAACTAAACTTTAAGCCCTTTATGTAGGCGTCACTTTAAACACAGGGATAAAGCACCTTAAAGAGAAGAACTGTTACATGACTTTACTTTTCTTTCATTGTACGAGTCTTGTGTGCGAGAACGTTTAATTCAAGGACCTGAAGTCTAGATATTATCCCACTTATAATTTCGAAATTTGTTAACGGACCAAATATAATAGAGATATTGTCATTCTAACCCCACAACAAACAACTTACCTTGAAACCTTCAAAAGTATTTCAAAATTTTACACGGCTCTCTTTCTTAAATTATATTGTCTATACACAATCAGCAGACTCTTCAATTTGAACGGTACTGCTAACTAGCACAACAAGGAGCACAATTCATGGGTATGCAGAAATGGTTTCGTTTATCTGATCGTACTTGAACTAAACGATTAGGTCAATATCGCGGGAATGTTGCCAAACATCATGATCACGATCTCGTTTTTAATTTTATCTATTCTATGGGATCCATAATTTTATGTTATGTTCCGCTTGGTGGCCACTAATGCGTCCATTTATTAATCGTCGCGGTTAATGATACCAGATCGAAAAAACCAAATGAAAACTGTCATAATAATATATATTTATTGTCTTTTCATATGAAGTTAAGATTTATTAGCAAATATAGATTAGACGCCCAAAGGCTTATGAGAAGGTAACGTAACAGGAAATAACATAAAATATTGAACATGCGTTTTAAATCGAATCTTGCAAACAAGGGATGTGCTTGTAATGAAAATTCAAAAATAGACATATTTTTATTTAAAATAATAAATTATGTACAATTAAACTAAAACATGCTCAAAATAATTTTTAATTATGATTAATTTACAAAAGAAGGCGAGGAAGGGTAGGGGCAATGCAATGGTAAATTTTCTGCATTGAAGGTCTACAACGAAATGAAGTTGTTTAAATGGCAGTTTAAACGAACATTTACGGGGTACTCCATTTTTTTCTGTTGCGTGATATTCTAACTTTTGTAACTTTTCAATTGAAATTTCTGGATTAAAAGAACATACAAAATGGAATGTCGAAATCACGCAGCCTCCAGGTCAAAAGATTATCGATAGAAAGTCATCCCAAAACTAAATTTCAGCTTCCATAATATATTTTTAAGACAAAGGTCAGAAATAATTATGGAAGATAGTATTTATTATAAATTGGTATCATGAATGTAATTTATGTATTATAAAGAAAATATTCCGGGCCCGAATTATCCGGTTTGCGGATTATCCGTGCCCTGCTTTTTCTGCGTTGTAGTATTTTTACTGGGTTGTATCTAATAAGCGTCGAATAGGCCAGGCCTCTCACATTTTACTTTCGTCAACAACAGAAATTATAAGTACAGCGCCCATATTTGTAATTTTATACCGAATACTCTATTGTTCACAGTTCAATATGTCAAATGTATTTTTATATACTGTACCTGTGAAGGTAATATTTTCAGTAAACATCAAGAACCATATTATCCGTATTTTTCAATTATCCGTGCACATTATCCGGTGATTAGCACGAATAATCGAGGGTTATCATGGTTTAATGAAATTCAGAGGATGACTGCCAGAGAAAACCATCTTTGGGGAAACATTTTCTTCTGGTTTATGGTTTAATGAAATTCAAATGATGACTGCCAGAGAAAACCATCTTTGGGGAATATTTTTTTCTTATGTTTTGGGGAAACATCTTCTTCTGGTTTCATGGTTTAATGAAATTCAAAGGATGACTGCCAGAGAAAACCATCTTTGGGGAATATTTTTTCGTTATGTTTTGGGGAAACATTTTCTTCTGGTTTCATGGTTTAATGAAATTCAAAGGATGACTGCCAGAGAAATCCATCTTTGGGGAAACATTTTCTTCTGGTTTATGGTTTAATGAAATTCAAAGAATGACTGCCAGAGAAAACTATCTTTGGGGAATATTTTTTCCTTATGTTTTGGGGAAACATTTTCTTCTGGTTTCATGGTTTAATGAAATTCAAAGGATGACTGCCAGAGAAATTCATCTCTGGGGAAACATTTTCTTCTGGTTTATGGTTTAATGAAATTCAAACGATGACTGCCAGAGAAAACCATCTTTGGGGAATATTTTTTCCTTATGTTTTGGGGAAACATTTTCTTCTGGTTTCATGGTTTAATGAAATTCAAAGGATGACTGCCAGAGAAAACCATCTTTGGGGAATATTTTTCCTTATGTTTTGGGGAAACATTTTCTTCTGGTTCATGGTTTAATGAAATTCAAATGATGACTGCCAGAGAAAACCATCTTTGGGGAATATTTTTTTCTTATGTTTTGGGGAAACATCTTCTTCTGGTTTCATGGTTTAATGAAATTCAAACGATGACTGCCAGAGAAAACCATCTTTGGGGAATATTTTTTCCTTATGTTTTGGGGAAACATTTTCTTCTGGTTTCATGGTTTAATGAAATTCAAAGGATGACTGCCAGAGAAATCCATCTTTGGGGAAACATTTTCTTCTGGTTTATGGTTTAATGAAATTCAAAGGATGACTGCCAGAGAAAACTATCTTTGGGGAATATTTTTTCCTTATGTTTTGGGGAAACATTTTCTTCTGGTTTCATGGTTTAATGAAATTCAAAGGATGACTGCCAGAGAAATCCATCTTTGGGGAAACATTTTCTTCTGATTTATGGTTTAATGAAATTCAAACGATGACTGCCAGAGAAAACCATCTTTGGGAAATATTTTTTCCTTATGTTTTGGGGAAACATTTTCTTCTGGTTTCATGGTTTAATGAAATTCAAAGGATGACTGCCAGAGAAATCCATCTTTGGGGAAACATTTTCTTCTGGTTTATGGTATAATGAAATTCAAAGGATGACTGCAAGAGAAAACTATCTTTGGGAATATTTTTTCCTTATGTTTTGGGGATACATTTTCCTCTGGATTTTTGATGGGTTATTGTTTTCTAGATTCATATCCCATACATGCGAGAGACATAAAAAATTATATAACTTTACAATATAGGATGGGATAATTTTAGAGACGCTTGCTTTAGCCGATAATTTTATATAACAGTGTAATCAAAAACACAACACGCTTATAAGTATTGAGGAAATATAACAAACACAGAACAAAAAATATATTTATATGCTAATAAATCGTCAACGAGCAGAAAAATAGTTCGAAAGTTAATGATAAAATAAGTAAAACTAAGTAATTATAAAAACTTAAATTCAAATGGGGGAACTTTCCTAAAAATAAAAGTAATGTAATAAAATCGCTACCATGATTACAAGCTACAATATTGTAATTGAACTTCTGTTGGGCCTCTAACGTATACAAAACTATGAGGTTTAAAATAAATTTCTTTAGAAATTGTAGAAATCTAAAAAGTTGAATATGGAAAATTGAATTAGTCTACCGATTCTGTGTGTTTAAACTACTTATTTGCATCACATAAGATAGAAGGTGTCACAGCTTCGCCAATAAAACACTCTGTATATAAAACTTGATTTTGTGAAAGGGTAAATATTTAATAATTATGACTGATAATCAAGGCTTCTTTCATTTTATACTAATAGCAATTAACGTTTGCTTTCGCATCGCGGAGTAGAAAAATTGATCGCTTTATTAGTATGATTACTGATTAACTGCCAGAATTTTAATTAGCCCATAAACTATTCGTAACCCATTCTAATACAGCATCCCGGTGATTAAAACGGCCGAACACAAAACAACAGGATCCGTTCATGGCTTTAATAGCTCTCGTTTTAATGAGGCACTGCAAAAACCCTATAATTAATGGAATATAATAGAATCAGTCAGAGCAGTTTACTGTGCTAATTTTGCCGATAATCATTTTTACCAGCCTTGTATTGGCATCAAGAGAGGTTACAAGGAAGAGCTGGTCAAATGCATTCAATTTGCTCATCAGCCCGTTCTGGCATCCCATTAATTAGGGGACTTCAAAACACATTAAGCCCGTAACAAATGATTTTTAGTCAACTCCGTACCTTGAGCAAACACTGTAAGGTCGTCTACTGCCGCTTTTTGCGATCCGACTGTTAAATTTAGCCCAAGTTTTTGCGTGCACGTCAATCACGAAACTGAAGTGTTTATTTTAATAAAATGTAATTGTCATCGTCAACTAAATGTTTGTAAATACGGCCATTAGGTTTCGGTTTCAGTTCCGTCATTTGATATCTATTCATCTGAGGCCTTGATTAACAAAAAAACGTCCTTATCACAACAAGATCAATCAGATAAGCGGATCCTGCAGCGCACCTAATTAACTCATTTATACATGAATACATGCTGGTTAATTCGGTAGTTAATTATTTCTGATAAAACATGGTGCGAGGTTAATAAGCAGTTATTATTTTTTACGCAGTTTTTTTGACGTATTTGGGTTTTATATTGATTCGCTCTCTAGCAGTCTAGCATACTAATAATTTTAAGAAATTCTTATAGTAATCTTAAAATCGTCATTTTTCTTTTTTATTATGTGTTTACATACTTCTTGGAGATTTAGGTTTTGAAATTTGAATATCACAAACAACACAAATCTAGTAGTATTCTACAATACTTTTGAAACAAAATCCACGGATGAAAAATCTTCGTACTTGAGACCTTTGGGCATAGGATTTCAAGAGAAAACAGTCTAGTATAGAATTTCCCAGAGAAAATATCTCTGGACAAGAAGCTTCGGGAAATATATTCAGAACACAGGCGACCTAAAAACAATTCCCTTATAGAATGAACCTGCGACAACACAACCCTGGAGCGGAAGTACCCTTGAAGAACAATTCCCCGAGAAATGAGCCCAAGAAACTGATTTCCATAGAACCCCGGACAGGAGGTCAGTTTACACTGAAAATAATACTAGGTAGCACAATTTTTGTTCGCCAGTGTCTGAGATTAAATATGAAATAGTAATAATGTAGAAACTGCATTTACAAACCAATCGATGTCAAGATACATTGATTCTTTTGTAATGTAGATTGTTACATGTATTATTAGTGTGGTCTCAATGTATAGAGGGGCATTTTTTTTCCGTCCTATCTTTCGGGGGACCCCCGTAAAAGTTGCCAATTGGCTACAAAAAAATGTGATTGGCAAAGTTTCAGCCCAACTTGATAATGTTAACCCATGCCTCACTGACGTTTAAATTTTAGAAAAATCGCAATTTTTAACAATAAATCGAAGCTTTTCCTCCATAAAATGGAAACCATACGTTCTAGAAACCTAATTCTTATCTCATTTTATAGCAAATTTTGTTGCCTTGAAGTTTAATTTCATTATTTTTTGCTAAAACTTATAGATTTAGTGGTATTTCGCATTTTTCGTGGTCAGGTCGTGGTGCATATTCTCAAAATCGCAGCAAAACGAATTGAACCCTTATCGGCGCTGTCAGTGCGTTGGGTATACAAATGGTATGCCGACCCGTACCAAACGAGTTCTGTGTTGCAATGCGCCCCTTTCTCATACCAGGAATGCAGGTAGAACAACTGTGGTAGCAGATTTTCAACGATTACTAGGTTAACCCGCACATCTGGCCCTGCTATATTGCCATTTGTCCCATTCACGCTTTTATTTAGCATTAGTCTAGCCCTAGTACGCCAAGTTTTTAGCAGGTAAGCCATTTATATAGATTGCATCGGATTATTATTAAAGTAAGATTTGAGTGAGCCGGTTGTGTGTTTTTTAAGAATCGGTATTCTACAATTATTTTTGATCATTTAGTCAAGCAGTGAAGTTCGTTTACAGCATTTTTTCCGTGCGGTTTAAAGGACAATGGATCCATCTTCGATTTCTACAGCATCAACGAGCATGAGTTCAAGGTATAAGGACAAGATTTGGCCACATGTCTCATCAAATCACTGGCAATAAGTTACCTTCAAAATTGACAAGTTTTACACAGTTTATTTTATAATATGTGCCAAGTGAAATTAAACAACAGTGAAGCTGCAAGACTTACAATACAGGAAGTTCTACGTTTTTGGGAGAAAGCTAAGATACCATCCAGACATATGAAAGATTGGTTGCAAAGCTGGCAAAACTGTATGATGAATGGAGAAAACTGCAAAAACGCTACCAGATCTATATGCGCCGCTCAAAATCGAAAAGTAGAAGCTTTCAAGTTAACCCTTGACGACCTATTTGACGTTGCTCATCAGGATGCACTTACAAACACCACTGAAGAAGACCGACACTTTTTGTTACACCAAAGAGAAAAAGGACGTTCTGGCTGAACGAGAGGTGTTGACATGAAATTTGTAGAAGCAGAACAACGAAGAGAAGAAAAGGCGAGCAGCTGAGATGGCAAAATTGGAAAAATCAAGAAAAAACATGAGTTTGAGTTTTGCATTCATTTTTTCATTTTTCTCATGTTATTTAGTACTACTTAAGCAGATAGTTTGACATTAACTAAGACTTATATTTTATTTTTATAAAGTGAAGAATATGTAGAACTGGAATCTGCACCAAGCACTAGCAGCACATCAGAAGAAGAGAAACCGATGCAAGGAGATACAGAGTATAATTTTCCCTACCCATAGGAAGCAGGGCCAGAAATAAACAAAAGGAGGTACTGTCGAGGCACTGAAGAGATGATTATTGAAAAATTGTCTTTATTGTTAGATAGGTGTAGTATTTCTGATAGAAACGCAGTGTGAATAGGTAATAGCCGTTGCAGCAGAGGAGTTAAGTCATGACTCACAGAATTTAATTGTAAGTAGAAGTGTCGTACGACTCCGCAGACAGCAATTCCGACAATAAAGAACTGACCTCGTCAAAAATAGATTCAGGAATTCCGATTTAGAGGAAACCGTTGTGCACTGGGATGGGAAATTGCTTTCAGATATGTGGAGTAAAGAAAATGGGTAGCGATTTTGATTAGTTGTGGAAATAAAGAACAGTTGATAGAGGTTCCTCAGCTTGAAAATAGTATGGGGATTACCCAGGCAAAATCAGTATTTTTAGCAGTTGAACAGGGGGGGGGGGCAGCTGGGAAAATCCAGGCAATGTGGTTTGATACCAACGACAGTAAATACTGGTCGCCTTATGGGAACCTGCGTTTTGCTTGAGCAATTATTAGAGAAAAACCTTCTGTATTTAGCATGGCGTCACCATGTTTTAGAAGCTATTCTAAAAGCAGCTTTTAATTGCAAAATAGCTGCAACCACTGGTCCTCGGCCACACATTTTTGAAACATTCCAGACTGGGTGGTCCAAGCTAGACAAAACGAAATACAAAACAGGATTTGCAGATGAAAATATTAGGCATAAAATAAGTAATCCGGACCAAATTTCAAGTTTTCTTTTTGAACAATTAAAAATCCAACAGCCCAAGGAGGATTATAAAGAATTAATTCAACTCTGCTTAATTTTTTAGGACGTCTTCCTCTAAAAGATATTTCTTTTAGAATACCTGGCGCTATTCATCACGCTAGATGGATGGCAAAGACCATTTATTCTCTCAAAATATATCTCTTCAGGGATCAATTTTCGTTAACTAATTTAGAGAAAGGAGATATTGAAGATATTTATCTATTTATAATCAATATTTATGTAAAAGCGTGGTTCAACGTCCCCAAACCTACTTTGTCCCCCAACCAAGACCTACAATTACTAAAATCTTTTTTTAAATACAGAAAATTGATAAAGAAGTTGCAGACAAAGCACTGTCTAAAATGACAAACCATCTGTGGTATTTCAACTCGGAGCAAGTTGTATTTTCATTTTTCGATGATACTTTGGGAAAATATGCTGAAGCAAGTAGGGTTGGAAAATTAAGGTCCGAAGAAAAAAATGATGAAAATGATGACAGGGATGTAAAAGCAACACTCAGTCTTAAAAAGTCGATCATTTATTAGACAAAGAAGTTGATTTTTTTTCTCCTCAAACTCTAGATTTTTTAAGAAATTTGAAATCGATACAGAATATTTAGATACTGCGCCTGGTGTATGATATGAAAATTTACATGACTTAAAAGCTACAAAAACAGTGAATGGTTTAAGGGTTGTTAATGAAATTAATCCAAGGCTTCAATTCCTGTTTGACGAAGGACGAAGAACAACGGCAGTTTTTGTTAGAAGTTGTATCTGAATTTAGACAATTTCTTCAGAGTCTTCAGAAGCTACCTTATCTAAGCCATTACCACCTTAATCTCAAAATTGTAAAAAATAATAATTTAATAATATGTATAATTTAATAATAAAATTAATAAAATGCATTTCAACACTATTTGTTATTATTTTTACACCTTCTTGCTCTTATTTTCCCCTAATTCCTTCATTTCCAATTTAGATTTTGTTGCATTTACTTTTGAAAACACCTCCAACCAAACTCTTTTTAATGAAAATGAAAAATACCTAAAGTAAAATCTGGAAAGTAGATGTAATGTTGTAATGTTTTTAGACTTCTGCATGAAAAGTCACTTTTGAGGATATGCTCCACGATCTGTCTTGAAAAATGCCACAAAATCTATAAGTTTTAGCATAAACATCGATGATAATAAAACTTTAAGGCAACATAATTTCCTATAAAATAAGAATCAGGTTTCTAAGGCGTATGGTTTCCATTTTATGGAGGATTTTTTGGTACAAACCGCAATTTTTCTAAACTTTAACCTCAGTGAGGCACGGGTGAACGTTATCAAGTAGAGCTGAAGCTTTGCCAATCATATTTTCTAGCCAATTGGTAACTTTAAGGGGGTTGCCCCGGTAAGAAGTCGAACATTAATTTCTTGTGACCACCCTAATGTATTATTTTCTGTTTCTTGATCCTTCTATAGGTTTGTCTTTTCAGTGGAACCTTGAAACTGTTTCGGATTGTAATAAAATTAATAAACTACTATAATAAGTATGAAAAAATAATTGCTGGATAGGATAATTATCATTACGCATTTTCTAAGAGGTAAATATACTATTTAAACTTAATTACAACGTAATTTCCCCAATGAAATGTTGCAAAGCACTGGTAATAGTCAACAATTTTTCAATTAATATTCTCTAAATAATCTACCGGGTGTCCAATAATTTATTGATATTTGATATTTTTTATTGTGTTTCTATAAGGTTTCCTCGAATACTTAAAATGACATCTTCCAGCCGCCGCAATAAACATATCTCTAGCAAGTCGGCAATTAATACGATTCTGATGAAATTTAGGCATGCGATATGAAGATTCATAATCATTGAATCATTATTACTAACTGTTTTAGTAAAGAGCGTCGTAGGACGTTTCTGTAGTAGGGTTGTAGTATTAAGGTTGCTAGTCTTGTACTGTCTTATTACTTTTAAGTATCTTCTACCATTTGGTTGAACTAGATATTTAAGGTCCTATAATTTCACATATACTTTCATAATTGCTTTCCACTCGTTCGCTCCACTTTTTATTTATGAACTCGTATTTTGTCATTAAGCTTCCACTCCATGTTGACCTTGGTCATTTTAGTTTTCTTTCTCCTTTGATGTAATACAGTGTTAGGTAGTATTCTTTATCGGCCTTCCTAAATCCCATTTTCGTATTTTAATGGTTTTTCGATTGGTTCTTGTTTTGTGCGCTGCCATAAATTCTGTTTGTTCAGTACCTATACACTTACCATCTTTCTCAGATACTTACTTAGTACTTGGATTTGTTCCAGTTTCTCTTTTTATTAAATGACCAGGTTTCACACTCATAAAAAAGAGTGCTCTTTATGTAGGTATCAAGATGAGAATCTTTTTTCTTGGAGAAATCGTTTTAGAGTTCAAGATTTTCCTCATTCTACTGAACGCGTCTTGTGATTTACTTAATCTTCGCTCAATATATTTCTAACACCTCTCTTATAATCTATTACAGTACCAAATAAAAAAAATTGTGGTTAATTTCCCATCCAATCTAACCTCTTGTATATTCTTAGTGTTAGTTCGCAGTATTTTCGTTGATTAATTGCTTATTGTATTACCAATTTCTAACGATTCATCTCTAAGATGGTTGATTTTTTGCTGCAAGGGGTTAAAATGTTCGATAATTAGACAGATATCATACATCATCGGCAAATTCTATGTTTAAGAAATATGTTAAACCTTCTCGCTTATCAGATGTTTTCTTCATAACTCAGTCACAAGCAGGTCAAAATAGCATTGAATATTTATTGGTTCTGACACCCCGCCATTGTGTTGAATTGTTGCGCTGATATTTTGGTATATTTTTGGTCGGCATCATTCACTATATTGGGTATCCTTTCTAGTACTATACTCTCTAGAATTTTGCTGGTATCACTCAGTAAAATTATTTCTCTCCAATTACCTAGTTTTATTTATATTATGGGGCATCATTTCTTCCGTCCATATTTATTTAATAACACTTTCAACATTTCTGAAAGTTTTCAGTGGAAATCTTCGTTAATGAATAAAAATAAAAGGTTTTGTAGGTCTTTCGCAATTCTGTCATGTTAGATTTTATCAAAATCCATATAACACTTTTCGAATATTATTTACTTTACATCTCTAAAGGACTGCATTATTATAACTCGTTTATTTTTAACAATTTAAGAGCTGTTTAATCGAAGTTTCTAAGATAGAGAGTATGTCAAAATATCATTCGACTTATTATAGGAATTTCTTCAGCACCTCAGTATTAAAACTTATCTATTTACAAAAATGCTACCAAATACACATCTGACCTCTGCTTCCCGTTCGGAACTTTTTCAAAAACTTTTTATAAACATACAGATTTTAAATTTCTGCAAAATCGGACAAACCATATTGTGATATGTACCATCACAAATAATATACGAAGGTATCGAACAGAAACTACACTTATAGTTCAGCATTGATCTAGGTGTACTTAGTACTCTACGAGCATCACTCCCAGTGAGCAATCGGTAATAGAGCAGTTGGCGGCGAGCAAATGACAAGCGAGCAAGTGGAGGCGAGCAAATGACCTAGAACTGATGTCAGCATTTCTCATCGCTCGAACATTCTGAAGGACGTTTTATATGTCGTATCTATTTGGGTTTTCACACCCATTGGGCGATGTTCAAGTTACCTCATGCACTAATTTGTGTGGAATTAAACTTCTTCCTGTTAGTAGATTATCCTGAACGCAAAATTCTAGAAACATTTCACCATAGGCATTTGCTTCTCCAACATTTTCTTTCCCAATCATATCTTTCCTAACCACGGTATTGATCCCAATTTAAGTCGCCCATTATAACGTTCATATATTCTTGTACTTACTTTGTATTTGGTTGTATTCTTTGTGTACTTCGTAAATTTTTACGTACGTAATGCAAAATTGCATTTATTTAAAATAAATGTGTGCAAGATACCCTATATACAGATTGTAAATAGCTATATTACTTTAAAACAAAAAATATATATAGAGTATGAATTACATACAATTATGTTTTGGAAATTTGATATCTCAAGGTGAACCATGAAACACCAAAACTAATAATTTCCAGTAATCAGCTAATAAACAAAATAATGAGCAAAAATGTTTTGAAAAGTAATAAGCCATAAAAAATCGTACTAAAATAATTTTGCAATTGGTTTAGAATTAGAGGCGTGAAACAAAATGTATTAATCAGACGTTTATTAATAACATTAACCCTAGATTCATACAGTAAATTAAATACAATGTTATTCGTTCAACAACTGCGAAAATACTACCGTTTAATCTCGTAGTTCACTTGTTACTAAAAAGGTCTTTTTCTACCTGCTTGTCTCTTTTCGCAAAACAACCCTCTTAAACTAAAACCCAAACACAAACATTTCACTGTATTATTAAAACTAAAAACATTTTCAACACACTCCCCCGCGTAGTACGTAGTACTACCACTAATTTATTTCGAGTGGGTGTAACAGTTGAATTGGTCGTCGCAAACACTTTCCGTTGGCGAGTTTTACCTCACACGCTCGTACTTTGTTGTCTCGTCCTGGGAAAACTTGCTCGATCCTTCCCATTTTCCACAACAATCTAGGCGTTCCTTGATCATTGATAAGAACTACATCTCCTATTTTCAATTGCGAGGATGATGACTTCGGAAAACGATATGCTGATCTCAATTGTTGTAAATACTCAGTTGACCAGCGTTTCCAAAATTTGCAAAGTATTTGTTCTCGCCTTTTCCATAAGGCAACGATTTCCGTCTTCTTCACTTGGGTTTTAACTGCAAAAGTAGTCGGTAAAGTGAGATTCGAATGTCCCAGTAGAAAATGCGCCGGTGTTAACGGCTGAATTTCCTCGGGGTCTTCACCTACATACGTTAATGGGCGAGAATTCACGGTTGCTTCCACTTGGATTAGTATGGTTTGGAGCTCGTCCATTTCTAAATTTGATTTTCCTACTGTGGATTTTAAAGCCGTTTTTACTGTGCGCACCATTCTTTCCCACCAGCCACCCCACCAGGGGGCTCGTTCAACAATGAAATGCCAATCTATTCTTTGATTTTCGATAAAATCTTTGAGAGTTCGACTCTCAACAAACGTAGTTAAATCCTTTAATTCCTTAGCGGTCCTCTTGAATGTTTTTGCGTTATCAGAGTATATGGCCTTGGGTACTCCCCTTCGGGACACAAATCTTCGAAGTCCACGTACGCATGATTCGGTCGTGAGATCTGGAACTAGTTCCAGGTGAACTGCTCTAATTACAGCGCATGTAAACAGCATTATGTAGGCTTTTCTATTAAGTTCGTTATTTATTTTTACGTACAACGGGCCAGCGAAATCTAGTCCTGTAGTTTCGAATGGTTTAGCTACAGTTACTCTTTCCTTTGGCAAGGGCGCAAATGGTTCCGAGGCTGCTTTGCCCCTTAACCGTTTACAAATAACACAGCGACTTATGACAGTTTTTACTAGTTGCCGTCCTCGAACAATCCAAAATCGTTCTCTAATTTTCGTTAAAATCGCGTTTACTCCGGCGTGGTGCAGTGTATTATGAGCATCGATTATTAACAGTTCGCTTAAACGAGAATTTTTAGATAATATAATGGGATGAGTAATGTCAAATCCGAGTTGCGATTTTTGAAGACGTCCTCTAAGTCGCATGACTTCGTTATCGTCCAAGAATGGATTCAGGGATAAAATTTGCGATTTTCTATCTACGTCGTGTCCGTTCTTCAGTGAAAATATCTCGTATGCGTATTCATTAAGTTGTGTGTACTTCACCCAGTACATTTCCGCATTAATTAACTCCACTGCAGCGAAGGTACCCGTTTCCTTAACAGTGGACTTTAAATTATAAAGAAATCGTAATACAAATGACGTTATGCGAACAATTTTCTTCAAGTCACTATAATTTTGCCACTGAAACAGTGGCTCAACTTGCTCGGTTTTGGTCATAACTGTCGCTTTTAGCGCAGCTACATCGATAATTCGCTCTTCGTATTTATCTGTGTCCATCGACCAATAACGCGAGTTCCCCGCCAACCATGAGGGGCCGTGGATCCATAATTGAGATTCAACCAAGTCTTTTGCTTCAATTCCTCTCGTCAAAAGATCAGCGGGGTTGAATTCTCCGGGA
>JABXWE010101991.1:0-43598 GCA_014611495.1 Limonius californicus
AAAACAAAGCTTGCGATTTTACACAAAGAAACTATTAATCACATCTAGAGCTTCGAAAGACAAAACAAAGTACCTAAAATAGTAACCCAAAATAAGAATTTAATTAAACAGCGATATTAATTCTAACGAAGCGGCAAACGAATCACGGAACTACCAAAGTGTGCGGCAAATTTAAAAATCACATAACAATACGTTCAATTGCAAATGAGATGTGTAGAATGTCATATTGTTGATGGTGGCCATTTTGAACAGTTCCATTAATTTACAGAAAATGTTAAATTCTGGTTTGTTGCTGTCCCTTATTTTTATTCTTTTTGTTCTAAGTAATTTGTGATTAGGTACAGAAAAGGACTTTATTAGGGGTGGATTAGGCCTATTGGAGATATACCTCATGGTGGTGTGGAAATAATTGTTTAACAATTGATTTGTGTTGCCTAAAGCTTTGACTGGCCTAAACAATAATAATTATGTATAATACATATGTTTTTAATAGTTTTCCATAGTATCTACAGGAATATTTTCCGTAGAGCATACAACATGCATATTTATATTATTATTTATAGTACACAGTTGCCAAGTGCCCACTATATTTCTTGCTTCGTATGAAGAAACTAGCACGCGAAAAATAAATATTTTAGCTGTTTTATATTTAGTATGCACTGCTGAACGTCGCTACGAAGGATTCTATCGCGAGTTATGAGACACCCTGTATACAATATACTGAATAAACAGATGCTTACGAAGAAAACAAAGTACAGTTTGGCATAATATATCAAATTATTCGTATTTCTATGAGAAAGATGGCTATTATATTTTGTTTTTAAGTGTTATATCGTTGATTGATACTTCTCAATCAACGGTTATATCAATAGTCAAGCTATCAATACATAACAAATAAAAATAGCGTTTTTTTTATTCCGGAAAATATTTCGCATTTATTTATTAAGCAATATTGCTAAGCCACCCCTCAATAGAAGCACATTTTAATGTAGTAATTCCTTATTATAAGTTGCTACTGCTGGTCAGGGAACATACACTAGGAAAATTAACGTTCGTACAAAACTAAAATCATGAATAAATTTGCCGCGTTTATTTCAAAAATTGAAATATTTCTAAATTCATAATACCAGCTAGTTACCACTTTTATGAAACAGAAATTTGTTTATTTTTATTGGAGAATTTAGGAGGGTTTTAAACTATCCAATAGAAAATAAACAAATTTCAGTTACATAAAAATGATACTAAGACATTTGGACACACCTTAAAATAAAAACGCAAGAATTATTTAAACAATGTACTATATTGATCATAATCATTTGCAAAATATCGATCACGTATTAAACAACGAAATACACATATCTGTATAGGAAAGTAAATACATATTATTCTGCATTATCAGATTCCATTATACATTATAAACCTCACACTAATTAAACATTTGTATACTATACAAAACTCCTATAATACACAGTTAAATGTAAAAAAGTTTCTATGTGTAAATTAATAAGGATTTTTAAGTTGAGCGCTGCAACAGTGTTGGTTGTGAAATAATAAGCAACTGCTTGTTTGTTTCCGCTATTTTCTAATTCCCCTAATCATAAAAACAAACTGCTTTATTTGACATTGAGCCTACTTGATAGATTGATTTCTATTTTTTGTAGTTCATTTTGTGTACATAGGAAAATAAACATGCATTCCAACTTTACCGCAATGTTGCCAAATCACTCATTTCTTTATTCTTCTACATATATACCAAAGAATTGATCTCAAAAACTATATCTTTATTTTGTCGTAGTATTAAAGTTTCCTCAGGAACTTACCTACTTTACTATGTACTAAGTTTATGAGCCAGTACATATATATTCCCTCTATTTTCATTTTTTCGCGCTTTTTTATTCGTTCCGGGCAGTCTGTAATTCCCAGCAACTTCATACTATTTTTATTAAAAACATTTCTTTTTAAAAAATAAATTGTATGTATTTATTTTCTTCTGATGATCTATGTTCGTAACTTATATTTTTGCAGGTTTTTTAGTAGAGCAACTGACTATAAAGTAGATGTTTAATGATAAGATTAACGAGTTGTGATTATAGTGATTGTGATTTAGTGAATGTACATAGGGTTGTATAACTTCAAATTTTAATTTTAAAATGCTCTATAGATTGAGTTTCGGTCTAGTTCGCTACTCAGGTGTTAGTTGGGTTGCATATAGCTTGAGATTAAACAGTACATCTGGCTATGAAAATCTTGTCCAAAGATGAAATACATTGTGTAGCCCCATTTCGATATCCTCACTGCTCTGTGACATCTGTATCACACGCCACAGCGCAACTATAGATTTTATGTATATATGTAAATCACACTGAAAAAATGTAAATCGCAGAAGAAGCATATTAATATAGAAATAAGAACAGTTTATTAATACAGAAGAAGTTTCTTTTATATTTCAACTTTCAGCTACACTTAAATAACCAATTCATTCTCTTGATACAGTCTAACTAGCGGTTCTTCTATCACGGTAGAACTTAGATAAGATAATTATGAAGTATGCTGTATTTAGAGTTCGAAATATTTATAATCCAAAGCTTCATAAGTTCATGAGCCTACAAAGACTTTAGCAGGAATAGAAGTGTAGTCCATACTGAGGGTTAAAAACCCCATCTTAAAACTAACTCCCACTCGTTACAGATGGTTCTTAATTAACGTTAATTTTGCGTTAAATTTGCAACACACGCTTATTGCAAGTGTTCGCAATATACTAAATCATATACTTTATTGTGATATAGGTATTTCCTTTAACTAAATATGTTTTAATGAGACTCAATCTCCATTCCTTGCTTTAACAATTGATTTAAATATATATAATTGTTTGTTTACTTCAACAGAATTATTCTCAGCGGTGGTTAAAATTTCCAGTGTTTTGCAGTATTTTAGTGTGGTCTTAGAAGACCGCTGCATTGGCGAAATAGTATCATACCAAAGTTCCTGAATTCTACTTTTCATTGCATTAACTGTAGCAACTGCAGTGCATGCCGCTCATTGGAATCACGTATAATGTTATGATTCGGGTATTGTTATCATTTTCGTGAAGAAGGAACCGGACGTATACGACTATGTGGGGAAAAGCATCGTTTATAGTAATCATGACTTCCGTTTCTGTTATCAACAGCAGAAGCTGTAAAGAAAAATGACCATTTATACACTAAAAAACCGCACTGGGAAAGACAATCAAATGAAATCAGCATGAAAATCTGGTTCGCTAAGAAGAAATAAAAATGCAAAGAACATTTTCTGGCAAGGGAAAGGATGGTTTCAAAGTTTGTTGCTATCAATCGGTTATTAATATCAAAAATCCCGATTCCCAATGTGACCCCATTAACCGGCAAGCAAAGTATTACGTTTTTACTATATGCTCATCTTGTCTTCTGTACCCAAATTGGCTTTTCTTCTTATGTTTTCTACGGCAGAAATTTCAAGACTTGTAAGTTACAAAGTGAGTGAAAGCTAAAACATTCAGCTTCCAACATGTGCTATGCTTTCGATAATAATCTATACAGTTATAGTTTTATAAACAGATTTGACAAGAAAGCAAATATAAACATGTAAAAATAGTTTAAATAAACAAAGAATTTCTAACAAATGATGGAAATGTTCACCGCCTTCACCCAGGCACGCTCAAACTCTTCGCACAATCCGATTGCTTAGATTTATTAACGTATACGGCTGGTTATTAATTGCATTAATTTTCTTCTAATATTCTGTGCTCCAATTGGTTTAGGTCATGTATTGGCTGCTGGAAAATGGAGTTCTTTAAATACAGACACAGAAAGAAACCGCATGGTGTGAGGTCGCAGGATATGGCAGGATAAGGTAGTGGTATGTTTCGACTTAAATTCGTCTGTCGAAAAATTCTCGTATCATAATTAATGTGTCATGTCTTGTTAGAGAACACCAAATCTGAATTCATGGTCATGAAGCTCACCGAAAAAGGGCCTAAAAATCTCTTCTCGGTACTGTAGTGCTCGTTCATCTAGTTGGTGGGGTTGTTAAGGTTTTTCATTTTTATTTTGTTTACTTAGTTACATAATAATTCCATTATCTTGTACAGACTTAAATAAATCTTGCTCTCCAATTTTGTTCTCTGATTCAAATATATTTGGTGCTCTGACCTTCAATAAGATCCAAGACTCATAGTACCTCCCTGCAGTTAAAGTGCCTAAAATATCTTCGTCGATTTTTCAACAACTAAACTCTTTTGTCTTACTTTTATCGTCAAAAAAGTATGGTCCAACTATTCTACGCTTTGAAATGGCCGCCCATACTCCTATTTTTTTGAGGATAAAGAGGTGCCTCTACGATAAAATTAAGTTTCTGCGAACTCCGTAAACGTATGTTTTGCAAATTAATGTCTTCATCGTAATAAAACCAGCCCTCGTTCATGTAAAAAGTTTTTTCCAATAAGTCTTCATTGAGGATATAATCAGCTTCGTATACAGACTGCAATCGGTAGGGATACATGTGGATATCTTTCTTTAATATTTTGTGCACCCCCATGATCAATCCGTCGATCGATCTGGCAAAGTTTCTAATAGTATTTGAAAATCGACATTTAGAAAATGTAGGAAATTTTCAGAAGAATAAAAGGACCAATTCAATAATTATTTACCATACTTGCCGAAACATTAACACCACATCGGTATTGATGACTTCGAACATGAGTTGTTGAGAGATCTAATTTGCCCACACATGATTATTATGAGTATTGTAAACTTCATTTTGCGTACATGCCAACTCATCTGTCCGCAAAATATTGTCAATAAAATTCGAATGTTTCTGATGTTGTCATTCACAGTGCCTATCCCGTGCATTATAATCCTGTGGTAATAAGTGCTGCACTTTCGGTTTTCGCAAAGGCCGTTGTCGTATAATATTCTGTGTACTGTCGACTTTGGTATGTCTACAATCCGAGAAATACCACGTATGCTTCTCGTAGGTTCCCATTCAATTAAATGTAGCACATTTCCTACTGTATTGGGCGGTCTTACCATAAATGGACGACCACCAACGCCACCTCTTTTTAGATCAACAATTACTCTTCCTCGTAGTTGCTGGTCAATTCGTTTAATAACTGTGTGGTTTGGGTGTCTTCTATTTGGATAGCGTTCAGCACATAGCCTTCCCGCTGTATTACAATTACCAGCAATCTCTGCAAGAATCCAAATCATGTCAGTGTACTCAGCAAATGTGTATTCCATTAATGCATGTGAAACGGAATTTACAAAACACAAAAGAAAAATGTGTTTGACAGTAAATTTCGGAGCAGCATTGTCAAATTAAATGGAAATTACTATCAGTCTTCCTTAGATTTGCCTTGATGCCATATCCAAATTCCGTGTTTTCAACAAAATCTTAGGATCAAAGATCTGCGACTTGAACTTGCGCAAATGTCATTTTTATTGTTAATATCTTCAGTTTGCTAATGAAGAATTACTTTCATCAATAATATCTATTAGTATAGCTTTGTTAAAGATACGCAGCATTCGAATTTCAAACTTCAAGAAGCTCGTGTAAAGAAACTAGCCTGCAAAAAATAAATATTTTAGCTGTTTTGTGTTCAGTATGCACTGCTAAACAACGCCACGAAGCGTTTATATCAACTTCTGCCTTCTGGGACACTCTGTATGAGGTAATCCACAATATAAATTACACATGCTATTCGTCATTTTTCGTTCTATGCTGTAATTAAGCCTAAACATTACTGAATGCCGAAAATATTCGAAATTTATTTGTAAATTCTCAAACACGGTTTGAGGTGTTCAGCTCACTTCACAAATCCCGCATTATATTTTTTGTGAATTCGACTCTTCTAGATTAATAAATAATAGTATAGGAAAGTAAAAAAAGGTAATGTGTCTCATCTGCCATAAATATCCTATAAGGAGGAACTGCTTAGTGGAGTCCGTTAATACACATTTAGAAATAGCTGAATTTTGAATACATACCACGATAATTGCTTTTTTGTGTATCGACGTATCGTAGCAGTCTAATTTAATAACATGAATAGGGGCTCGTGCCATACGCGCCAATGATTATAATGATAGTCGTAATAATGATACCATAATTCGCACCTGCCTGTCGATGATGCTACACTTCTGCGTTACATGGCCGGATCCATACAAATCATTTATTTTGAAGCATCTGCCGTTCAAGACGACAGCACATCTTTGTTTTTGTGCTCTGGTGCGTGTAGGGGTTGTATTAGTCAATTTCAGATTCACTAGTACAATACTGCGGTTTTCTGATTTTTCTGAATTCAGAATAATAATGTTCCTTCACGAACGTATTTTAATATAAATTACACGCATTAGTAAATCAACCAGAAAACAAAAATAAACACATTATTTATAATTTCATATTTAAAATTGGCAAAAAGTTTGAACGCAATTGACCAACAAATAATAATTTTATATCTTGATACATTTAAAATTTAGAATTTATAAAGCAAAAGTGATTTCGCCGATTCACGTTTTTTAACTGTGTCGTACCCTCTTCCTCTGTATTGTAAATAGTTGCAAAAAATGGCTTTACATTGATGGGTACTTGGCATACTTTTACTGCAACAAGCACATTACAAGCCACTAAGTCTAAAATATTCAAAAATTCCAAAAAAGTCCACAGAGAAAAGGTTCGCTAACAAATAAATTAATTAATAGAATCACTTAGTGTGATTTTGAGAAATATCTGTTGCTAAGGAATGCTGACTAAAGAACTTAAGATTCGTTAACAAAGAAATATAGCTTTGTAGGTCTCTGGTGCTTCTATATAAACCTTAGAGGCGTTTTCGAAAATTAAGGGCTCTATCAAATACATTACAATACAAGGGCTATTGAATAACTTAAAGTGCATATTAACTGGATCAACAGTTTTTGAATAAACGTACATTTAAACAAATTTTACAATTTTTCCACTTTAATTATGAAACTAAAAATTTCGACAATAACCGTTTCAACCTATATTGGTACTGTGTATCACATCATAATTTCTTAATTGCATTTAATTTTCTGCAAAAAAGCATGAGAAACATGTCTTTTATATATATATATATATATTGTTGTGTTACAACATGCTCTAATTGAGATATCCTAACCTATTGCTAATTCTAATAAAGCTACCCTGTAAAAAACGAATTGTTTAATCACACATAATTCAAATACGAGGTAATTGTTTGTTTCCGATCCAGGAATGTGGTCTTTCGTTTCTGTGTAACTTGACTTCCAGGTTTCAAAACAGGTTGATGTGTTGCTCTTCATCTTTGGGAAAGCATAGAGGATACTTTTCAGCCTATCTGTGCATTCTTGAGCTGTAATTTCACAAATATTAGTAAAAACATAATGGTTGTGACAGCTAGATATTATAATGTTAATATGTGAATGTAATACTTTTCTTTAGAGAAAAATATGTTTCTTATGTATGTAAAGAAGGTTTGTGTTAATTTTCATTAACTTTGGATATGTTTATAATAATTTATTTAAATAATTAAAAATTTAATTGTCAAGTTTCTTATGCTTTATTGGAAATAGGTTGTGTCACATATCAATTTGTAACAAAATTTTCAAGGAACATTTTGGTGTTTTCCTTCTTTATGCAGTTTTAATTATAAGGAAGTTATTGTAGTTTATAGAAATTTGTAATTATTTTAGTTAATTAGGATCTGTAATTTGATTGGTGGAACCATTTGTGGTTGACATAAAAAATTGAAAGTTTTGTTCCGTATCATAGCAACGGAAAAAAGTTTGTGAAAATCTTTTGTTATAAAAACAAATTAGTTGCATTTGATCCTTCAACGAGGAAGTACGTTCCTCATGCGGCTCAAATTATTATATTTTATGTTCAAGTTTATGTATTTAAGTAAATAAATGTTTGTTCCCCGTTTGCCTTCGTTATAAAGTGTTGTTTTCCTCTGCGAATGTGGAATTTTAAAAACTATCGAGAAAATTACGAATTTTGGCAAGAATTGAAGTTAGCGTGGGTTGATTGTCTTTTGTTTATAACGGCGTCGGTCATTAGTATGTTTTGATTTGAAAAGTGAAAATTAAACATCAAATAATTAAATTTTATTATTCTGCAAGAAATAATGAAATAAATATTTTTAATTACATCCAGTAAGGATAAAACAAGAAAGTTCGTCAAAATAAAAAGTGCAGTAATATAGAACAAGTTCGTCGAAATTAAAAGTGCCATAATAAATAATAAAATAACATATGAATTTAGAAACAAAACAGTTAAAATAAAAATTGTGAGGTTAGGTGTGTGGATTTCGCGTTTACCTATCCAAAAGACAATTACTAGTGATTTAAAATTGGGAAAGCCCGTACCTGCCTACATCTAATTGCTGTTTCCTGTGATTGGACATCAGAAAGTGCAGCTATCCACGTTTATTTTAAAAATAAAGAAAAGCCACGAACAACGCAATTGCCGTTCAACTCACAACGCATATTTATCTTAACGTAATCCGAGCGCGTGAGAACAAAAGGTACCATGGGAAGCCCGTCACATTTGAATTATTTGAAATCGGGTAAGAGGTTAAAGTTACAATAAAAAAATTAAAAGAACAAATAAATAAAATCTTGTAGTTGTTTATTGTATTTAATTTTGTATAAAAACTTTAATTTATATGTTTTTGTTAAGGGAAAGCACAGATAATTATGATTTGACTTTGATAATTGAAATGGTAATTTGAATTTCCCTATGTTTTCTTTTGTTGTGCATGTTTGTTGCCAGCAAGAAAAGTTATATAGAACGACCAATTGTAGCAGCGTCCCTGAGATCAACTTAAAAGGTTTGTGAAAATATTTGACTTGTGTTGGTTAAACAGTTTATTAATTTGGGTATATGTTTAATATCCATATGGGAAAGGATATCTTGTTTAAGAGTTTAATTTGTTTGGCGCCCAACGTAGTAAATTTAACCAGGCACAATTTCATATGGTGTATTTAATTTATTTAAAACCTCATAGTATAATAATATTATTAAAAGGGGTATCTCAGCAATATATAAATAATTCCGCTAAACTGTTATAAAATAATCTGTCTATGGTATGGGAAAATAAAAATAAGGAAATTAATAATTTAGAGGATATTTCAGGTATTAAGAAAGAAGTGCATCACCCTATACATGCTGTTATCCTAATTCTAAATATATAAAAAAAAAGAGGGTGTTGCATTTAAAATAAGGAAGTTATGATAAACCCAAACTAGTTGAAAATTACTAGATATTATCATTAAATGACTTGAATTTTAAAGCTATTTTTTTTTAAATTTCAATTTGCCATTTCAGCAACCACGTATTGCTACTCATGACAGATTTATGACATAGGTTATGAGATTACATGACATGTGGATGCAGCGCATCCTTTAAATAACATTTTTGTTTTGTTAACAGATAATGTGTAGTAGTGTAGTGTATATAGAAAAAGAGAGAGAAACGAGAGTGGTCTTGTACTCGTTGACATTCAGAAGTTAAATATAAATAGGAATCACTTCGCTCCTGTAATATAGTTCTTCTCTTACCGTTTTGCATAGATATGTACATAAAAAACTGTGAACTGTCATAGTATAAAATAGTATTAATATTGCGTACGTACTTATTTACGTTCCTCAGACATCTGTATGTTGGGTTGCATTTAAAGTTGGACCGGGGTTGTAATTTTGGTGATCTATAGCTCTTAGCATTTGCAACACTTCGTAGTAACCGCGAAGTACTTTCATTGATATATGTTCTAATAAGCGTTCTATTCTAAAACAGTTTTATTGAAATGCCTTTGTGGTTGTATACTTATGTATACAGGAGGTGTCTTTAGGGTTATCCTTCTATGCTTAAAAACTGGGATATGAATTCAATGTCAAAGTCGTTCAAAAATGTTTTAATACTCCTTAAAGCTGCAAAAGAAAACCAGACTAATAACAATCAATAAATATGTTAAAATTTTGAAACCTTGTATTTAGCCATTCGTAAGCTAGTTTAATTTCATTTCCTTCAAAGGCTGGATTACTGGTTACTGTAAGTACTACGAGGACTCTGAAGATGCAAGCTGCAATGTCTTGCGAAACGTTAGTTTGTTCAGGTTCACAAACAGTAACCAGTAATCCTGCCTTTACCGAGTGTGACCTCCAATCGACGACGCGGCCCAAGCCGAAAATTAATCATGGTGTTGACAATGTAATTGTTCCACACATTCTAGTTAGATTTATTTTTTGTTCCACATGATGGCGCACCGTCACATACAAGCGAGAAATTTCCTGAATTAAAAACAATTTCCGTGAAAGGTAGATTAAAAGAAGAGGTTCCGTACCATGGCCTCACAGATCAACGAATTTAAGTTCTTTGAATTTATTTTCTGAGGCCATGTGAAAGAAAAAGTTTACCGCGAATCTACTGTGAATCCTGAAGATGTCTTAGCTCGTATTCACAGTGCTGTGACGTCAATAAACGAAAATATGTTACAGGGGGTTCGTGCTTCCATGATAAACCGTGCGAATGTTTGCGTACGAGGCAACCTATTTGAACACATTTTGCCCCGACAAACGTGTACAATATCTTTTTTGCTATAATTATTCCTTTTTAAATTTAAATGCTACTTTTTTGTTTTTTATCAATCACTCGGCAACGAAGGACAATCGGAAAATTTTCCATTTTTCATTTTCAATTTGTTTTGCCCCCTGAATGAAATCAAACACGGGCGTTAGTTCTGAGCCCCCGCATTTGTGCTTAATGCTAATTGTTATTTTCTTTATTCTTCTTTATTTTTAATGATCCTTTTTTTGAAATAATAATTAAATTTATAGGTTAGTTAACAAGTTATTGAAGATCGATTGGTTAATGAACGACGTTTCGCTAGACCTTCACCAACAGGAAATTGTGACATACTCGTTCAGTGGGATTCTGTCAAGCAGCATGAAATAAGGCGAGGGTGTGCAACGGTGATTTCATGTGTGTGGAAGTTCACATCCGTTTTATATACACATGTGTACAGGATATAGCTCTCCCCCGGATGTAGGTACCGTCTGACTTACCTTCGCTGCTGTGACTGGCGCAAACATACCTTAACAATCTCCTTGACATTATTATTCGTAAATCAAGCATGCCAACTATATGGTGTTGCAGAGCCAACGCCTTTAAATATTAACACCTATTTCACCGCAGATTCTGAAAAACTATTACAATTACAATCTGCTAAAACATCAGGAATTTATTATACAGGGGCGTTTAAAATTGCAGTAAATATTTTATGTAGAATGTTTACTACCCAACACTTACTTCAAACGTGCTTCACGCAATTAAACTTCATTAAACGCTAGACTTTTCATAATAACTGAAACATGTCTTTTAATTAAGTTTCGTCATAACAATCAGATAAGAAGTATTAATTCAAATTTATTTTTCAATTGACCCATTCATTTTTACTCTTGTCCACTTATATGCCAGGACATGGTACCGAAATTTTTGTTTGTGATGATTAACTATTTAAAGTTCATTTATCTACAAATATATTATAACTAATAATAAAATTAATAAAATTATATGCTAAAAACCTTCTCTGGAATTTCTGTCGTTCGGATTCGACGTTAAACTGTAGGTCCCCCGTGTTTCTACCTTAGCGCTGAGGAGAAACATGTGGCAGAGAAGAGGCCGATACCCAGCAGTGGGATGGAAAGGCTGTTGATGATGATGATGATATTATAACTGCTAGAAAATTGCACAGTATATTCTTATCCTTGCATTCGTTGCAGTAAAACATCCTAATAGAATTTTGAATTTTGTTTGTTACTTTCAGAGTCAGCTGTTTTTATTTCTCCTATATTTTGAAAAACTGTATTCGTTTTTAATTTTACATACTTCAAAAAACACAGTTTATATTTTACCATGGTTCCTAGACATTTTGCGTATAGGTGCACGCCTGCTTTTGTTATTATTTCAAAATCAAACGTAATATTACATATTATACAGGGTGGTAATGAATACGTATTACAAATTTATAGGGTATGTATCTCCGGAAACGCACCGTTTTCGAGCTACCTGAATGTTGCTTAATTGGGCTGCATTTGACCTTATTGCAAGAAATATTGCCAGAATTGTTGGAAGAAGTGCATGCCATTGGGGGTCCGTCAACAGACGTGCGCCAGCACACTTCTCGCTTCCATCAGAGACTATATCAGGCAAGTATTCGCTGATTAGTGGCGTAGCCACAGGGGGAGGGTATGGGTAATATATCCCCCCCCCCCAGGGCTAAAAACTTAAAAAAGCTTCTACTATGAGAATGCATAAGCAGACAAAATTAGAAATATTTTTTATATTTATAAATATTTATAAATAGTTTTTCAAATTTGCCCATATTATTTCCTTTCAAAATCTGGCAATATAAACTTCCCCACACGTTTTGTAACAAAATATAAAAAACCACATGGACCTGTATTTTCTACAAAAATAAATACTGGCATAAGTATAATATAAACCATCCACAGATTCCTTTGAAGAATTGCAACCCATTTTCTCCCAGAAGTTTCCAAAAGCTGCATATTTGCTGAACTAGAACTCTGGTTGAAAGGTTAAGCAGGCGTCCAGTTAAAGAACAACGAACCGTAGACCTACGAGATAATTATGTGTAGCAATATTGCATATCCAAACATTCATAGACTGCTAAAAATATTCCGCACACTTCCAGTTTCAACAGCCACACCAGACATTAAAACGAATCAAAACACATCTAATCATAATGTTTATGTTCATTTGAAATTGTGCCACTATGTCGAGATTAGAGTCATGCTCTAATTGCCGTTTCATAGGAATTAAAAACGTTATTTTAATTGCCATTTTTATGTTGATTATCATTTTCACTATTTTGAAATATTTAATTTGTGACGAAGCCACTTTCGCTTGACATGCTTGTGAGCGGCGACTGAAAACATTTTCAGGAATTGTTCCTTCGATCTCAGATCGGATATAAGCGTATTAAACCCGGAAGGTGTGATTGTTAGAGTTGTGGGTTGTGTTGCAATCGTATGAAATTCCCGCCGCCCTCAACGTCAACCGACCCCGTTGGAAATAATCTAATTCCTAGGGGCGTACCAACCAATGTTTCGTCCTAATGTTTCCTGAAAAAGTCGTCCACCTTTTTCCCGGACCGGAAAATACCCCCCAGACTTGACCTGCTGCTGGAAAAATACTTCCGACATTGTGTCTGGCTCCGTCTCGCTGTTCCATAGTCAAGGTAAAGAACTAAGTTTTTTTGTGCTGTGAAGAAAGAACCCTTTTTCGCGTCAGCTTGTAAAATTTCAAGGGATTCAACCTTTTTTATGTAATAAGAAGCAACCGTCAGTCGCTGACTGTCCTTTTTTTGTGTACTACAAAGTGTAGAGTAATTTTTTTTATATATACTGTGTCATTCCTGTAAGCTCCGGCGTCACTGGCCACGAAGTTGTATGGAAAATGTAAATGACGTACGCCAGCGGCGGCGAGTGTTTTTCTTGAACGTTCAAATTAATCGCTTATATTATAAAACTATAAAAAAACGCCATTTGCCATCATTTTTGTATCATCATTTCCAATAATCTAATTAAATGTGTTTTAAAATTTACTGCCTCTTTTATTATTGTGCATTTTGTATTTGTGTGTGTACGAATTTTGCAAACTTTATAAACACGAGGGAGGCACAATAAATGTGAGTCCGATTCCGTAAACTGCTGGCTTCTCGGCCTTCCAGGAGGACCTACAATCAGCTGTATTTGGAAGGTGGCGCCCACTAATTTTGACCCACTCTGTACACAACTAGGAAGATTTCCTCCCGTAAGCGATTTCCGTGAACTCCCCCTACTCCTCTGAGCTAAGCTGCAGGTCTTTTTCCACCTATCCGGTTACGGGTTGACGGAAAAGCTCGTTTGGCCCGTAACAACTTCTCCGTTTTAGAATCGACTTAACGGTTTAGCAATGTTGACGATACACCTGGAAATACTAGCTGAAGTAGATGAAATATTTAATCCAAAAAACCACGGCGTCTAGATTTTGGTTTGTAATGTTTTTTTGTTGAATAAAGACTAGTATTCTAAAAATATTGATTTTTATTAAGTATTCTTTAAATATTTGCACTGTTTTTCCATACAATCTACAAAAAAAAACGTAAATAAACAGTTACTATAGGTATACGTTGAGAGCTAAGCCCGCGGGTTTTCTTTTATTATTTTATATCCCTCCCCAATGCCCAACTCTGGCTACCCCACTGTCGCTGATGGTGATGGATTGTCCGACGGAGAGGCCAGGAGCGTGACTGCCAGGCTCCCCGGACGTAACTCCCCTAGTTTTTTCTATGGCGACATGTGAAGAATTTAGTTTACCAGACGCCTGTCGCCTCTGAAGAAGATCTGCTAGCACATATTCTGGCTGTAGCGCAAGAACGCCAAACAACTGGCACTGTAAAAAGAGTGTACCAAAATATGCTTCGGAGGTGCAATGCTTGCATTCAACTTAGTGGTATATATATATATATATATAAAATTATTATGAGCATTACTTACAGTGTTTGGCTATTATGGACATTACTGGTAAGTTCAGTCTTATATATCGAAAGTTGGTCTATATAGAATCTCCTACATACCCTATAAATTTGTAACACGTATTCATTGACGCCCTGTAAGTTTACAGTTTATACTACTAATTAAATCATACGTCAGACCTATTTTGAAGTCCCTGTTACGGGCCAAACGGGCTGTTCCCTCGACCCGTAACCGGATAGGTGGAAAAAGGCTTACAGCTTAGATCAGAGGAGTAAGGGGAGTTCACGAAACTCGCTTACGGGAGGAAATCTTTCTAGTTGTGTACAGGGTAAGTCAAAATTAGTGGGCGCCACCTTCCAAAGACAGCTGCGTGTAGGTCCTCGTAGAAGGCCGAGAGGCCAACAGCTTACGGGAATGAAACTCTCCTTTATTGTGCCTCCTCCTACATACAGTGCTTCCGAAAAGTAACGGATAAATTCTATAAAATCGTTGAGAAAAATATTTCATAAAAATACTCGGACACGTCGATTTTTATTTTTAAATTGTCATTTAGAGATGTAATTTTCAACCCCCCACGTCTCAACCCCTAAGCCCTAGCAACACCAACTTTAAAATTTCAAATGGCAAAGTACCCCTTGTGGTACCTCATCTGATAGCTTTCTTTATGCTGAATACAACAAAAAAAGGTTTTTCAAAATCGGTTGATAAATAACGGAGATATTTACCAAAATGTATTCAATTGAAAGTGCCAATATTCGAGCAGGCGTTGATACGGCTCTAGCAATGTGTGGTAAAAACAATTGAAGTTTATGTTCTCAGTACGTCCTGTAAACATTGCGACGGGTTTTGAGAAAAAAAGGAAAAAAATTTTTTTTCACAAAAAAAGTTTTTTTTTAATAAATAAATTTTTTTTTCATCCAAGTTTAAAAATACTACATAAACGCATTAAAATGTACTGAGACCGATAAATTTCAATTGTTTTTATCACTCATTGCTACAACCGTATCAACGCCTGCTCGAATAATGGCACTTTTATTTGAATACATTTTGGTAAATATCCCCGTTATTTATCAACCGATTTTGAAAAGCTTTTCTTTTGTTGTATTCAGCATAAAGAAAGCTATCAGCTGAGGTATACATAAGGGGTACTTTGCTATTTGAAATTTTAAAGTTGGAGTTGATAGGGCTTAGGGGTTGAGGGGTGGGGGGTTGAAAATTACATCTCTAAATGACAATTTAAAAATAAAAATCGACGTGTCCGAGTATTTTTATGAAATATTTTTCTTAACGATTTTATAGAATTTATCCGTTACTTTAGAGAAGCACTGTATACATATATGAAGCTTGCAAAATTCATGCAAAAACAAATACAAATACAAACGAATAAAAGATATACTGTATTTTAAGACACATATAATGAAATTATTGGCGATACAATCGAATGACGGCAACAGGTGATGGTGATTTTGATTAATTCTAATTTACAAATATTAATAATTGAGCGCTCAAGCCAACGAGCTCGCCGTCGCTGGCGCACGTATTTGGTCCAATCGACTACGCAGCCAGCGACGCTAAGTTTACAGGAAAACACAATATATATAAAAATTTCTCTCATACTTTGTACTTCAAACAGATACAGTCCGCGACTGAAGGTCGTTTCTTGTTTCCAAATACAATAAAAAAGTTCAATGATGTTGAATTTTGCAAGTAGCGCTTTGCAAATAGCGCGTAAGGTTTCGCTTCACCAAACACAAAACTTTAGTTTTTTACTTTGAATTTTGGATGCAGGCAGGCACAATTTGGGTCACAGGAAGATGATAAAAAAAATCCACCGGTACGCCCCTGATGATGATGATGATTTCTTGGGTCGGAGCAAGCTCCAGCACTTAGGCCACTAGGGCCCATTGTGCTCCCCATTGCAGTTTCACTCCCTGAATAGGTCCGTCGCTTCGGCGAAGGACAGAATCCTGTTCAAGGGCGTGTCTTGAATATCTCTTGGTTCAGGAAAGGGAGATCCAAGGTGTTTGTGTCTTAAGGCCACTAATGCCTTGCATTTGCAGAGGAGGTGTTCAGAGGTTTCCTCTTGCTCTTGACATTTCCTACACTGGCTGTTCGGCACAATCCCTATAGTGTGGAGATGACTGTTCAGGTGTCCGTGGCCTGTAAGAAGGCCCGTTATTATCCTGATTTGTCTTCTGCTTAGGTTCAGAATATAATCTACCGATTTAGGCGTAGGGCCCTTGATAAAGGCTCTAGCCTGTCTGGGTGTGAGTCTGGAGCTCCAAGACTGCTGAAATTGCGCGTTTGCGTGATTCCAGATCTCGTGCCTCACATGTTTGGGGGCTATTCCAAAAGCTGGCTCTGGGCCTACTAGAGGTTCAGAGGCCCCGGCTACAGCTAGGGCATCAGCTTCCTCATTGCCGCTTATTCCGCTATGGCCCGGAACCCATAGGATTTTCACGTAGTTCTCTGCTGAGAGCTTGACGAGAGTGGCTCGACATTCCTCGACAAGCCTAGACCCTATCTTGGGAGATATTAGGGCCTTTATGGCCGCTTGACTGTCCGAGCAGATATAGATGTATTTACCTCTATATCTTCTGTTGAGGTTTTCATTTGCGCAAGCAGTAATCGCGAAGATTTCTGCCTGGAAGACCGTAGGGTATTTGCCCAGGGCAAATTTGAGTTTGACCCTGGGTTTGTCCCCATATACACCGGCGCCGGTACCTTTATTATTCCGTGACCCGTCTGTGTACCAGACTAGGCCGCCGGGTTTAAGAAAGGGCCGATCGCCCCTGAAGACTGGGTTGAATAGAATCAACACCAAGGGCCCGGAACTTTGATGCTCTCTTCGCACCGACGGTAACAGCAGAGGAACAGGAGCTGGGCTCGAAAATTAATCCGCCAAACGGGATCAGCTAATTCACACAGAATAGCCTTTACCGGGATTGAATCCAGTGTGTTATCTTTAAATCCGACAGTAGTCGATGGTCTGTTTGTACCCCTTGGTAAAACAGCGAGACGAAACTCAGACCTAACGGACACCCCTCGAAAAACCCAATAGCCGCCCCTGCAGCACTTACTTTAATTACGGCCCCCCGATTGATGGGATTTCGGAGACCCGGAGTCATCAGAGATGTTAGGCTGACTTTTTAATTCCGTAACGGCCCTTCCCTGTAGATGGAATTTGGGAAGACCCGGAATCATCGGAGATGTAAAACTGACTGATTCTCAGAAGCATCTAACGTCAGGCGCGAACAAAGCAATATTCGGCAAATTCGGCTTACAAAGGGAACTGTCAACATAACTCAATCTTAGAAAAGCAAAATAACGAAACGGTAACCCAAAATAAAAATGCAATTAAAATAACGTTTTTAATTCTCATGGAGCGGCAATCTAATTATGGAATTAATTCATATAAAGTGGCAAATGTTAAAAGAACATAACGTCCCTCTATATAATTTATTTTTTATTTTTTACTGTTTTTGTAAACTAAGACATGCAGCACTGAATAGCGCACACATAACATCACCACAAAAATCCTAATATTCATTTCTACTGCTATAAGAGTAAATGCGTCTACTGAAATTGTTATTTTAATATTGATGATTTTCGAATTTTCAGTTTTAGCTGCCACACTTGGTTTCAGCGCACATGTATTGACATTTACCAAAATGAACAACGTGGATCAAAATGAGTGCTCTGAAATAGTTACAATTTCAAATAACCTGTGAAAATATAACAAAACTGTTTTACAGGTTTTTAAAACACTACTTTGTTCCGGTACACACATACACACACTAAAACAAAACGTTTAATACTTACTTAGTTACAAATGTAGAAAGGGTGCCTACGTAAACATACACGTCACAGCAAGCTAGTAAATAGAGAACACAATTCTAAAATATTGATGTTTGCTTTATTTTCTCACATGCAGTTAAAAACGTTGCTTCTCATTGTTTAATTCTTTTTCCAATATAGAACTCCTCGAAATACTATTATCTTTTATACAGAAAAACACTAAGAAACTTAGACGATGTACCCTAGTGTAATGTCCACACTAAATATATATATATATATATATATATATATATATATATATATATATGTATTCTTGGGGCAGTTTTACTTATGTAATCCTTATAAGCATTTTTTAATTTTGCTGCAAATGTATTTCAAAAAACCGCCCTCATGACTATTTTTTTTCTATATAGCCCGCAGCATCCAATTGTTGGGCACCTTCCCCATAAGGGGGGTTGTTGATATACTCTCCCATAGTGATCAATCCTCCCCCTGGGAGAGAGGCGCCGCGTTAACGCAACCTTCGGGTCACCCATCCAAGTATTGACCGTAGCCAACGCTGCCTTAACTTTCCTGATCGTACGTGAACGGGCGATGAATGTGCGCAATCCGGAACCTGCAATGTCGTAATACATTCATGTACTTTTACTTGAAGATGAGTCAATACTAACGCTTTGAAAGGTTTAGTAACTATTAACAATAAATAATTAAGATTTAACAAAATTTGAAAGGAACAAATTTTAAAAATGAAAAAGAAAGTATTTAAAATTATTTATGAACTTCTAGAAATAGTAATTTCAAAGCACGACTTTATTTCCTTCATTTAGTTGTATAAGATCGTTTCTACGTCAGGTGTCGCTTGCCCCTGACTGCATGTAATTTGTACTATTAATTAAAACAGTGGGCTCCGCCCAACGCTTTGTTTGGTAATTTCTTTCTTAAAAAATAACACGTAAGTTGTGTAAAGATGTAAGTTATGCACTCTGTAAATAGACTTAACTGGTAACTAATACTGTACATGTTTATTGTTTTAGAGTAAGATCGCACTGCAGCGATGTTTCATACGCGGAGGTTGTTTTAATAATGAACGGTCCAAGCAAATTGGGTACAAGTACATCTAATGTTTTGATTTATGTTGTGTATGTTGTGTAAAATACTCTGATCGGACACCTATAAATAAATACACCATAATGAACGCGTTCAGGTTGGACTTCTATTAGAGTGATGTTTGGAGTAATGAAAAACAGACAAACAAAAGGGAAACAGAATTACTATCTCCAAGAAAACTTTATGCCTACTGCTGTTGGCAAATCAATCGTGTGCCGCTACTGAACTACTTCTTATAATTTGCTGAAACCTTCAATTATTATGAATTCGATTGCAACATACCTTCTTATTTTGGTCATTCAGAAACCATTGTCCGTTAAGTATTAAAAATGAAGAAGTGTTTCGCCAATATACAATTAACTACGTTACTCTTATACGGATTTCAAATAATTCGTTTAACTTTCAAAATAGTAGCATCAAAATATTACAATAAAGTGAAAAAAACGATAGACAAAATTAAAACGAATTTGGTTTTATTTTACATTTTTACAAAGATAAAAATAAGGACTAGACAAGGTTAATGTGTAAAACTGAATTTAAGAGGAATCGTTACACACATCCACCGACATTTGACAATACACACAAACCTACTTTAAAATAAATGTGTAGTACTACACTCTAAATCTAAATAATATAAAATACATTAAATACCTTAGAATTCTAAATAAATAAAACATTTACTATAACTTCTTGTTCTCGTTTGTGCAGAAAGTAATCTTCGCTGAACAGGAATCTGCAATGAAAAAAACTATATCAAATACAAATTAAATTACAGTGCTACCATATAAAAGCTCATGAGAATAAAGAAGTAAATTTCGGCTAGAACATGCATAATACTGTGAAGAACCGAATTTTGTATTTTGGTATTAGATCTTTTTCTCTTACACTTGCACAACCAATACAAATTATGAAAGCAATCGTATTTATGTAGGTTATGTTCTCAGACAAATAGTTTATTTGTCTGAGGTTATGTTGATGTTTCTATTCTAATTAATATATACATGTGGTAATTGAACATTTTTAAACAGTCAGTTAAAAGTCCACCAACTTGAGCTACGTTAAATTTGAGAGGGTGTAAGTATATTGATGGAAAACAAACATTTATTGAACCCCTCAAATGGCATGGAACTATCATTAATTCCATTTTTCATGTAGGTGCTATATTGGATTACTCCACAACTGCAATTTTAAGTTTTTTGAGTCCAACACATTTATATAATACAAATAAATAAGTAGGATCATTCGTAAACTAAGTTAATTCCGGCTTAACCTTCAGAAAATCTTCATATTTTACCAAGTTTTATCCATATAACATACGTACTAAACCTAAAATAGATAATTTAAACGTGTTCTGATCAAGCTACTGTGTAAAACAGGAAATGAACAACTCCAATAAGAATTATTTTTTCTTAACTAAATTTCACAATATAAGTTGTATCTATAAATATTGTCAACCTCGGTGGTCCACTGGTTAGTGCACTTGCCTATAGATTCAAGGACCGCGGGCTCTATCTTGGGTGAAGTTCTAGCAGGGAATAATCTAAAGTGGGAATTCTATCGGATAAGAATTAAATTCGTAGGTCTGGTGCCACTGCGATGTGTGACACGTTAAAAATCACTATTGGTGTTGGAACTACTCTAGATAGGCAAAAATCGTAGTTAGGGTGTACAATAGGCCAAATATGGCCTGAGTGCAAAGAGATGCTTGGAAAACCGCGTCCCAGATCTCGCTCAATCAAAATACAAGTACAATATATAGATATTACCGATCTCGGTGATCTAGTGCAGTGTTATTCAACCGGGGGTACGCCAAGACATCTTAGGGGCTCGTAAAGTTTTATACATTTTTCACGAACGATCAGAGCTGCAGAAACAATTTCTTTCCACAGTGAACCTGTTTTGGTTTCTATTTCTAGCGTTTTCTACTGAGTAGTAAAGTAATAGTTACCCATGGTATTGACTATACTCTACAATGAAATCTTGTAGCTGTGCGCGTCATGACGCCAATAATATCGTGCTTGAAAATGTAATGATGTTGCTTCATTTTTTCCTGTAACCCAAAAAATATAATAACATGTTGTTACCTATTTTATATATGTGAGTTAGACTTTTTCTAAATTATTAATTTCTTGTATTTCTGTTTTATTATATTTTTAAGTGTGTCATTAGAAAGTATTTATCTTTAACAATTAAAATAACCATGTCAATTCTGTGTATATTCAACACATGAAAAAATTGTTTTTATTTAATCTATGACATAAAACCTAGCCGAGAAAAAACATACCACAGTGTCGATGATATATTTTCACTGGAAATATCTTATCGCCTAAGAATCTTTTACTTATACAAAAAAGTTTATCGCATTTGTTGAAAGGACCTCCAAATTGACTTCCTTTCTTCACGAATTCCAGATAGCATATTGCAATATTTCTGGCTGAATTACAAAGATTTCTTCATTGATATTGCTGTTTAATTCGAAAGTTATGTGGCGTTTTTTTATAAAAAGCGTACACGTATTCCGCAGCTAAAAGTCACGTGGACGCAAGGGCTATGTGCTGTCAAAATGTCCGCTTAAACACGATTTTCAAACGCAGTGGTTCACAATTCTTTCATTGGTTAGAAAAGAAACCAATGCTAGTTGCAAAAGTTAAAACTTAACGTTTGTTTAAACTTTGTTAGAAGCAAATTAATATTTTCTAAAAACCACTAAAAAAGACTAATGAGTAAGAAATGGTAGACGATCAGAAGAAATTATTGATATTAAAGATGTTATAACTTCTATTAAACTATATTTGATTAGAAAATTATTATTCGATATTCAAAGACCTTAAATTCTAAACTTGGTATAATATCTATATATAAATATGCCATCCACACTCATTTCCACGGCACTTTTTCTCGTGAGCATTATTTTTGCTTCCCAAAGCTTTGTTTCTAATTTGTAGAGCCTTCATGGCTTTCCGCTAACAAATGCTTTCAGTATGTGTTTACTGAATCTCAATATCACTTTAAGTGCTTTGTCTCCTACGAGACGTAGCAATCTTCGTTCGTATGCTTCTATTGCTCTTTGAAAGGCACAACAGATATAGAAAGTTTGCCTTTGCCTTGGGAAAGAGAACGGCCATTAAAAATCCGATTAACCGATACTGGGAATTTAACCCCAGACCTTCAGCTAGATCGTTTCTTTACCAATACCACCGACGGTGATATTCTATTTTTTAGACGAATACAATATTTTAAAAATGTTAAACAGCGAAGTCAGGTTTGTTACGGATTATAACAATAATCTTCAAATCAAAGTCAGATCCCTGTTAGTGAATTTATTAAATTATAGTTAAATATTTTTTAGTATCTTCCTATCTAACTTATTTTTAAATTACAAAAAGTTCTTGAAAGTACTTCAATCACATACATCAACCCTACTTGCAATGGTTAATTTACTATTAACAAATAATTCGGAAGTCTTCCTTTTATTCTGCTACCTGCTTCTCTGGGGGAAAAAATAAAAAGATATACATTATAGCTTTGTCTAGGGCTATCAGGACATAATTTTAGATTTTCTAAATTATTTCGAAAATGCCACAAGCTTCCGTACTAGGAAGCCTAAACAAGTTTTGATAGTACATATTTTCATTATGTACCTATAGTATATACTTGTATAAATGCTAGCAGAATTTGGACAGTTGACGAGTATTCGAAAATTACTATTTTAGGAAGCTTTGATTAAACCAATCACTATATTATGGAATAATATGTTATTTATTTATTAAGAATTTGCAAGCTCAAGGCTAAACACGTGCTTCGGGTCAGCTAAACCTTTGTTAAAAGTAGTCTTCGAATAGGATGACTAATAAGACATCGTTTCGAGAGTTGCACATATTTTTGCAAGTTTCTGCAAGCCTGTGGCCTTTACTAGTAATTTATTTTAAGGAATTGGCGGGATCCGAGAACTGGTCATCTGCACATCGCGACGAAGACATTCTTATTGGTTGCAATATCCTAAATAGTTATAATTTTCGTTTACCAACTAAAAGCCAGGATGAAATGTAAAACACATATCTGTTTTCCTTTGCAATCCGGAATTGAATGAGAATAAACAAAAGTTTCCTTAAATTTAAAATCATTTTTTCGACAAATGACTTAGTTTTATAAATTTAGATTTTACGCTGCTTTATTTCAGATACGTATACACTTATACAATTTGAAAACGTACGTACGTTATATCTTTGGAAGTAAAATAGGTGTTGATTTTTTCTAGAAAACATTTCTATAACATGGGGGAAATCATCATGACTCGTAAGGTAACCTTCCCTATTTCAAACGCTAACACCCACTTTGTTATAGCTCATTGAAAAGCTCTTGGAAAATGACTATTCAGTAGTAGCACCCTTTTTCCTCCGATTCGTTTCGGAAAAGTTTAAAAATAAAACTCGGAAGGTTCTTAACCAATTATTGTAATTAAAATTTCAATATATTACTTAAAGTTTTCAAAATGATTGTGTACCATTATTCTCTAGGCAACACTAAAGTCTACTCTCAAATTCTCTCCGAACATTTTGGGGGGGTTTGTAGTGGAATAGCTCGGCACTCATTAACTATTTTTTGTCGCAGTTGTGCGGTGGCATGAGTCTGTTTAGTCATTGAGTAAGAAATTCTTACTCAATGGTTTTGTAGACAACAGATTTTAAGTGACCCTATAAAAAAAAAGTTTAATGGGGTCGAAATCTGGAGTTGGATGGAATCCATTCTATTTTTTAGAAACGAGTCAAAATACAATATACAAAATCAGAATTTGCAAAAACATCGGAAGGTATTCGATCCGATTATTAAAAATTATATATTCGTTTTTCTTTAAAAATACTATGAAATAATAACCCCAGATTTCGTTTACGGTTTCTGATCATTTTTTCAGAAACTATTTTGAACGAAAATTTCGTACAGCTTAGAATTTTGATAATGAAATCGAACTCGTCGAATCTAAACTATCGAGAATATTAGAGTACTTACAGGCAATCATTTTCCCAGAACTGTTCAAAATTATAAACGGATGGCAACGTTAAACTATTAAACTAATGTTTTTTTTATAAAATCCATTTTTTACTGTAGCAAACTAAATCTTCTGGGACAATGTTAATTTCACGAATAACGCCGAATTTAAGATTTTAACAAAAATATCCGTTGTGGATCCGATATGTTTTTATGTGTAATGGTTTTCAATATTTCCGCAACGGCAGTTCAAATGTTGAAATTTTAATTTAGAGATATATTAAAAATTCATAAATACATCAGTTTTTGTTCAACTGCAGATCTAATAGATAGACATATTTTCAGGTATCCCTTTTTTTAAAACCCTCATTTGCAATTTTACTGGATATTTCATAACCCTTTAAAACCCATATTATCGCTTATTTCCAAACTTTCTAGTTTCAAAATTCAGTTTGTGAAAATTGCGATTTTAGCGACCATTTACTAAAAACCGTATATCGAAACGACTTAGATTGTAAATTATTTAATAGGCCTTAGGAATTAGAATAGAACACTGAGCAGTAAAACATTTGAAAAGAAACCTATGGTTGAAATAGCAGACTGCCGAATATTTTGAAATTAGCAACAAAAATGTTTCCAAAAAATCACTTTAAGGATTTTGATTAAATGTTCTAATGGTTAGACGCGTGAATAACCTAGAAAACGCTTTTGCATATTAAACAAACTCGTCTCTGGGGCTTTCAGGAATGCTTTGAAAATGTCGAATTTAACGCTGCGTTTCTGAAAATGAATTCTTCAATAGCCCTTATGCATTAGCACCAAAGTGTAAACAATTTTATTTTACTAAAACGTCAATAGATTGATCCAAAGTTTTGATGTCATATAGATATTTTTCAGTAATTACTATAAGGATTTTGATAAAATTTTAAAACCTAATAAAAACCTAACATACGTACAAAATCGTTCCTGAACAATTGGCAAAAACTTTCTGAAACCTACGAATTTTCCAAATTAGTTGCATTAGTGACATATAGCATGCTTATTTTTGAAGTAAAAATAAGCAAATTATGCATTATTATGAAGCTAGATTTATGTACATGTAGGACATAAAATAAAGATACAGCTATCAATTTAATCCAAAGTTGGTTACACCGGAGATGCGAATTTGCCTCAAGAACATTCTAATTTGCATTACTTCCGGGCGATAGTAGTATACATTTAGAAATAAAGGTTTGTTCCTAGACTACAAACCAACTTGTATAGGGATTGCTATTGGAATTAATTTTTATTGTTATTATTGGATGTATGGGAACAGCTACAGGAAGTGGATTTTCAATTTTTGTTAATATAACTCATATTACTTTCCGATGCTCCTTGCATAGCTATCGCCAAATATTTATTAGAAATTGGCTCGTTTTAAATAGCTTGTGATGAGATATAGAAAAATATAGTTGCGTAACTGGCATAAATACTATCGCACCCCAACTTTGGTCATACTTTCCGTAATAATTGTTTGTTCTTATTTGATATTTTTCCAAATTGATAACAGAAAAGTAAAAATGAAAAAACTACATCTAACAGAACAATATTGGACAGTCTCATTTCTTTGGAATGTATAAAGCCACACGGCGCATGTGATAATAATCTCCATTAATCTAAAAAGTTAACGTATGGAATCTAATGGATTTTAAATTACATTATCACTGCTTAAAAGTGCACTTGGCTAGACGCAGGCGAGACAACTACATTACGCTGTCTGCATGTTTCATGGGCAATTATAATTTATGAAAAAATAATCATATTGAAGAACTAACTAATTACAAGCCCACTTAGATCAAATTTTTAAAACTACTCGAAACGTTCGTTTCTGTTCTGTTAAGTGGTAATAAATATAAAAGTAGGTACAAAACATTTAATGTATTAGTTTCGGTGTAGGTAACCCATAACAGGGAAAATATAAAAATTCCTTGTAAAAAATAAGCTGTTGTATATTTATATTTTAAAAAATATCAGCCTTTAGCCTTAATCACCACGGATTTCAATTATAAAATATTCACTAATATTTACATTTCCACGTCCTCTGCCAAGCAATTTTGAAATATCAGACTGAATAATTTGATAAGTAAATTATCAAATAAAAACGGATGTTACAAGGAGGATCATATAGTGTATGATAACTGGGTAAAATTTCTGATTGGTTGTATGTGTGGTTCCAACATAAAAGTCAAGCGAGTCAGGTGAAGGAAGAATTGATTTTGATAAAAAATTCGAATTTAAGGTTTTAACGAAAATGTCCATTTTAGATTTTTTGGAACCAATAAAAGTTGTCTTTACAAAATGGTTGTCCAGTGAATATCGTCTTCGATAAAATACAATAATTAGAAAAAAGTCACGGATGTAAAAAGCATTCGAAAATACCCGGAACCGGAACTCCAAAAACCGAATGGTCGATCAAATATAGTTGCTATTTTCAAATTGGAATGCTATTTATACCGAACCTTGCTATCTTCAAAAATAAGGTGGTTATGATTTTCTGCAAATATTGAATTTAAGCCCCGTTTATTTAGGAAGTGTAAAACTAATTGACATAAATTTTAAATTATTTAGTAGCCTTCAACTTTAGCTTATAAAGTTTATGAGGATAAAATTTTTTTGCTATTTTCAGCAACTATTTTTCGAGCACCGATGTAGGAATTTAGATTAGTCCTTTAATAAGTTTCACAAGTGTAAAATTACGGTCTAGGACGTTTTGACGCAGACCTGTATAGACGAAGGGACAGTTAGGCGCTGCGACGGTTTGGCACAGGGATGATTGGACACACGGACGGTTGCGCGCAAGGATGATTGGCCACACGGACGGTTGCGCGCAGGGATGATTGAGCACACGGACGGTTGCGTGCAAGGATGATTGGCCACACGGACGGTTGCACGCAAAGATAATTGGGCACACGGACGGTTGCGCACAGGGATGATTGACCACACTGACGGTTGCGCGCAGGGATGATTGGGCACACGGACGGTTGCGCAGGGAGTGTTAGCCGCAGGGATGTTTACGCGTAAACATATATAAAAACGGTTTATTTTACATAAAGTTTAGTGTTATTAATAAAACTGCCGATTTATCCAATTATTTGTATTAATAAATCCAATTGATAAAACAACTGATTATAATAAGCATTCCTAAATATTTTTCATTTAAATATGTATATTGTTTTATTTGTCATTTAATCAAAAAATTACTATTTGCCTACCTTAAACCATACCGTATGTTAATGAAAGTACTTACACCGTTCTGCATATTTTTATTATTGCAATTAAATAAAATTTTGAAGAATATATTTTATTTCATATTGTGTTTGTTGGATAGTTTCCCCTTCTACGAGAGTGATTATAACTCGGATTATAATTTGATCAATTAAAAACACATATTTTTCGGTTAAATATTTATTAAATGGCAATTTTTTCTCATAATTTACAGTGTAAATTTTCTCTTGAAACTTTGGATTTTCATTGAATGCTGCGCCAAATCGGTCGCGCCTAAACATTTAGTTGCTATAAAATTGACCCGTTCCAAACGTTTTGGAAAAAAGATCAGGGATTCTGATAAAGTTAAGTAACGTAATGTAATCTTTGGTGTTACGTTGTTGTTTATCAGAGAAGCCCGTTCAAAGAACCTCCTATGAATTTTCGAAAATTTGAAGATTAGTTACCGATAACGTGGTTATTTTTGAGGTAACAATATTTAAGTTATGCGTTATTGGCATGCGTTTTTTAGTTAGGTTTTGAACGCAGAACAAAAATACACTTTTCCGTTGGTATTCTAGAAATATCGACCGTGAATCAAACTTACTGTAAGCTTATTCATATACGGCTTAAATTTATTTCCACACTCTTTAAAGTTTATCACCGGCCGTAAATAAATAAAGTTACTTTATTAAAACCACTTAGCTTCAATAGCTTTTTAGATGCCAGCAATATAGATAATTTAACATCCCCTTTACGAAATCTGTGTAAAAACACTGTTATATGCATCACTTCACTACAAAGCGCCATACAGTGTCTTGACTCAAAATTATCAGTCAAAATTATTATAATTTATTATTATTAATTAATTATTATTATAATTACTATTCGCATTTTGTAACTTCATTATTTTTATTGGTTTATGTAATTACTTCACATTCCAGATTTATTTTTTAAATATCTTTAATAAAAAACGAAGAAATTAAAGAACTTTTCGCTATTTGCAATAGTTATATTGCAGTAGCCTAACACAATTAAATGTGTATGGAAGACATGCATACTTGTTATTTAGTTAATTAATACTGACAAAATATTATGGTCACGGTCATACAGTTGTTTTCCACATCTACTTGTGATTCTGAGTACACCTAAGTATTTACACATACAGGGTGTAACTAAAATGGTTGCCCAAGCTTAAGGAACTAGTTCTTAGCACCAAAACAAAGAAAAACGTCTTTATTATAAATATAGGTTCGAAAATGCTTCGTTACGGAGTTACATCCTCTTAAAGTGAGACATATCCGATTACTTTTTGCATATAATTACATATAAATACACATTGCATATAAATACTGTTCTGTAATATCTTTTACATTACTTTATTTTTCTTATTTTTGACGAAATGATCTTATGCGGCATGCAAAATACTTAATGAAGGTACCTACTGTTGTTAAAAGTCGATAAATCCAACCGTTTTCGAGATAATTAAACTTTAATGAAAAATCGAGTTACCATGAAAATGTTTAAACTTCGTACTACGTGGATTAAATTCGCCGCATCAATCCAGGACAATAAAACAATAAAAAATTCCTAGGTACATGGGCAAGCAATTTAGTTACCTCCCGTATATGACTTGTATTTTGATTACTTGCTGTATAATTTAAGCTGATATAATAATAAGTAAAGATCTGCTGCTACATTTCAAACAAGAAAAATAAATATAACTCACCCATAATATTTGATTCTTGATTACTTCGTTGGTGAACTGGTTCGAAATGTATGGACCGATTACTCGAAATCTTATTCCAATTATATACTTCAAAGAATTCTCTAGTATCTATTTGTTCCAGGCTATCAATATCTATACCAAAATTATCTATAAATCTTTGACTATCTATTTTGTGTTGTTCAGCTAATAACGTTTCGATTTCAGACATATCTGGATTTCCAAAAAACGACCGACAAATATTACCGTTCCTCAAGTAATTATTATTTTCTTCATTTTGGCTTACCGTTACAAGTGATTGCACTCTTAGGGTAATACGCTGTCGTGCGTCTATTATTTTTGTAGGCAAACACACGGGCATTTTTAAATTTTGAATGGGTCGCGTAAATTATAATACGCTCTCTGAACTAGCTGTTAAACATCACCTCACCAACTACCAATGTTTACTGGTGCACTTTTCACTACCATCTTATACCTCTTCTCAAACATCCCCCACTCGTTTCACCGCGTTGACCGCTACATAGCATTATAGTGTTGGTCTATTTTATCGCAGGTGTTAAAAAAGGTATTAGGGTAGTTAAATCAATAAGAAATTTTCTATAAACATGGTTATTCATGACAACTGGGCCACCATTACATATAATTTTTTAAGCTATCAGAAAAAAGTATTGCAGACACACGTAATATGAGACATAATGACAATTCGATGTGCAGAGCGCGTCAATTTCAACTTAAATAGTTAATAGTCACATTTAATAAAGACTTACTATTCATTTAGTTATGACCTGTTCTCGTATTTTTTTAAATAGAAACCTTAATACTATAACACACTCTTTAAAAAAACACTACACTGTGTTAAGTAGACCTTGGATGGTAACGCTTCGGAGAGGAGCAAAAGGCAAAGGGGAATGCAGTTTGTATGTTTGACAGTGCGATCAGAGAACCAAATAATTAGTACTTCAATTAGTGCGAAAGAGTAAGAGCAACTAAACCTTCGAAAAGTATCCATCTAAATCAAGAATTATTCTTTTCATCTTTGATTGCTTTGTCCGACATGAAACGTAGCGACCTTCTCTCCTATGTCTGTGTTGCGCGTTTATAAAGTAGCACAGACGTATAGGACCTACAGCTTTTAGCCTGGGCTCTGAACCACGAGAAGTGTAAGTACTTCTACTCCAGACAAAACCTACCAGGCAGGAATATTGCGTGACGTAATTTACGTCGCAAAATGAGAACTAGCCAACGAAAGTGGAGCAACATATGCGAAACCACCAAAGTTGTTCTATTTGTTTGCGCATTGGTAATTAATAAATAAATTTGTTTTATATATGTATGTAATTGTCATGTGTGTTTTGTTGCTACCAAGATCAAGTTCCACATTACAAAAGTTTTGTACAAAGGCACCAAACGTTCTCGTATCTATAGACGTTAACTTTGTTAAATAAATTTGCATGTGATAATATTATATCGATTTTTTAAATAACACACTTCTCGGTAATCATATACAACATTACTAAAATTTAGTATGCATAAATATTAAAAATCAAGTTGCTATACGTAAATTGGTATTGTCTTTCTGAAGAAAAAAAGTGAGTGTATAACATTTAAAGAGCAATAGGGTTATCAATATTTCGTGATTGAGTCATGTAATAAGGCAACGTGTATAATTTGCAATGAAACAATATCAGTCCTCAAAGAATACAATATAAAACGTCATTATGAGACTAAACATTCTCAGAATTACTCCAAATTTACAGGAAGCTTACGGTTGGAAAAATATGAATCTTTGAAATCCGGATTGAAATCTCAACAGTTGTTGTTTAAGAAAATAAATGCTGAGCAAGAAGCAGCAACTCGTGCTAGTTTCTGCGTGGCTCATTCAATATCGAAACATGGGGAAATGTGTCCAGAAAAAGCTAATTTATCTAAAAACTTCAGTTTGTCAGCAAACACTGTGGTTCGAAGAGTAGATGATATTGCAGAAAATATACTTATTAACTCAATTGTCTGACAATAATCGACACTTACAGTGGCTCTCTTTGGCCCTGGTTGAATCAACAGATATTTCAGATACGGGTCAGGTGATAGTTTATATTCGAGGGATAGATAAAAATTATGAGTTGTATGACGAGCTAGAGAGGATAAATCCCATATCATTAATTACAGTTAAAATGTTCAATTTCATAATGTATGTCAGTTATTGTGTTTCTTAATTGGTCGTTAAATAAAAACATCTGATTATTATTTTGTATGATTTACTTACATTGTAAATTTTACAATGTAATCAAAATAAACTATGGCGGGCCGGATACCAGGCTTGTCCGGATTGATGGTGTTCGCGGGCCGGTGTTGGCCCGAGGGCCGTACTTTGGAGACACCTGATCTAGATAAGTCATTTAAGTTAAACTAGTTAGAGATGCAAATAAAAACCACTAAAATTTTAAGAAAACTAAGACACTAACGATCGAAACAACATATTTGTGGAATCAATGGGACATTACATTCTAAAGTGATAAGTAATCAAATATATAATAATATAGTTGATGAGTAATTTCAAGTGTATACGCTTTTGAATAAGCATTTAAACAGTTCTAAATGTTTTGAAGTAAATACAAAAACACTGAAAATAGCCTTCCAGGAAAAACAGAAACATGTCGTACGAACTGGGAGCAGCATCTTAATAATAGAATGAATGAAAGCCTTTCCTAAACTGGTGCAAGATGATCAACTAATGAAGAATGCGGTGCGATGCGCTTCCTAATAATGAATATGTATTTGCATACTTCTAAATTAAGTTCTAAAAATATATAACACAAAATGCATCGTATAACTGAAAACTTACACTACACTGTAGAACTGAATACTACAATTTGCCTGGCATCTATTAAACAATTTGTTTGGAATTTCTAAGAACACAGGTATAGAGGACCTACAACTTATCGTGGGCTCTGAATCACGAGAAGTGTAAACACTTCTACTCTACAGAAGATTTACTAGTCAGAATACCTCCCTGGTTTCCCATTGCCAATGATTTGAAAACTATTGTTTATTCTTTACTGTTTCAAATAGGTAATATTTAATTTGCTTAAGCATTTTCGTTATTTTTGGAATGATCATCTCGGACTTGTGCATTGCCATATTTTAATATTATTTTTTGTTACAATATTATACCAAATTACTATCGAACAGATATATACGATATGATTTTAATTAACAAAGACTACGCTAAATTCCATCCAACAAATTATATAATGATCATTGATTAAATCCAAATTTTTGATGTGTATCGGTTAATGGATAATAATGGATATTAAAGGTATCGCGATTAAAAAATTGACAACGATTGTCGTTAGACCTTCTCCAATTATATCTGAAATTGAACAAAATCCTAGATAATGCTGCCGGATTTCAAGTTTTTTTAAAGTATCATTCAGATATACGAAGCGAACCATTATTATTATTTGCTTCTCGTGACTTATATCAGGTACTGTCTAATACAATTGCATTTACATGACTTCAACAAACTGATGATATTACTTTTTATATTTTCATCAGCCAGGGAACTTTATTCATTTTGGAGTTTATCACCTAAATAGTATAGCATCTTGCTGGGATGTTTTTCAAAGCGGCTAATATGATCAGCCATAATGTTATCGAATTGAACAATTATTATTTCAATTAATTTTAAAAAGTTTCCGTTACTGCATTGATGTAATTTATTATTACGGCCTCTGAAAGCCAAATTTTGCCCTGCCAAATATTGACTGCATATATTGTACGTTCGATCACATTTCTCCACCTCTTTTCTGCAGTTTGGGAATACAAGCGGGGAATGAGACAATTATTTGTTGACAAAGAACCCAGCTGTATGGGAATCACAGATTCGTTGGGGAAGAAACTTGCTTTTATTTGTACATTAAAACGCAACTTTTTCGCCCCTGAATGCTGCACCCTCGGGTTGGAGCACCACTGTGTGCAGTATTTTGAATAAAAGCATTTGTTTTTAAAAATGGAAAATTATTGAAATATCGTTTTGTAAGTAATGTTGTTAGGTGGTCTAGTGGTTAGCGCATTTGCCTTTAGATCCAAAGGACGCGGGGTCGAACCTGGCCGAGGTCGGCGAGATTATTTTATCGGGGAATAATCTGATAATGCGCCTTCTGTCGGATAAGAAGCAAAGCCGTAGGTCCCGTGCCACTGCGATGTGTAACACGTTAAAAATCACCACTGGAGTTGGAATTACCCCAGATAGGCAAAATTCTTAGTTAGGGTGTACAATGGGCCAAGTGTGGCCTAAGTGCATAGAGATGCTTGGAAAACCGCGTCCTAGATCTCGCTCTTTCAAAGCAAGCAAGCAAGCAATGTTGTTAAAATATGTTTCTCGGCAACAGAACTTCATACCTATGCGAAAATTATTTTTGCAACGATTCCATGAAGTGCGACTTCAGCATTTTAGCTTGTAAAAGAGTAGCCTTTAGGATGACCTCTGTTTGTGTGATGTGGATAAGTAGAAAAGTAGAAGATCTCGTTAGTTAGCAATTGTTACTTTTCTTTTACTTTCTATAGGATTAATTAATTGATATATACATTGCATGTGGGTTGAAGCCCACCTCTCTTCCCATCTTTTAAAGAAACTCCCAGGTGAATTTTTTGTTTTACATTTTTTGCTATTCTGTGTTCTTCCATCCTGCCTATGTTACTTAAATATAAAAAATAAAAAAATATTTTGTACCTATATAAATTTTAAACAATAAGTAGCTCGTTACGTGCCTTTTATCCTTAATTATTAGGGGCCCAATTTTACGCAGACGCATAGGATACACTCTCCACAGTATAATACATTGCTCCCTGTTGGCCAATCCGCCAAGCGTACTCCTATCACGTTTATTGTTATGAAACAGTATATCGTCCATGTTTAAATGCGGAATTATTATCATTCACACGCATTCTAGTAAAAGCGGTTACCCACTGTTTCCAAATCAATCAAAATGATCAGAATACAAAGCCACCCCTTCAGGAATAATACTATCCAGTCGTTTGTCAAACTATAACCGCACAGGGCGCACGTGGGGCAGTGTTCAACAAGGTGATACTATCGGCATACGCGTATACGTGAGGACAATATCATTACCCTTTATACGAATTCGATGATGCGGGTACCTGGACAAATACAAAGCACGCTTTACTCTTATCTGATCTCAAATATTACTTCTGCTCACGTGTTCAGCTGTCAAATATTACTTTACTTGAAGCGAACGAATGAATAGCAAACTGTAACCGAAATTTTACTTGTGGTTGAGAAGATTGTCTTCCTTCCGTTTACCTATTTATTATATCGGGAAATTAAAATCTTGCGCAAGAGCATTAATATGTGGCACCAAATAGGTCGACATTCATTTCTCTTACATATTAGGCATGTACATGTGACATTACGCACTCAGCTTGGTGTACCCACAAATAAACGCAGTTAAGGCTAATATACGGTTTCATTTCTTTCTTAGTTATAAAGTTATCTCTTTGAGAAATGTAATTGCATTCTTACTATCTTGTTTCCTTCTGAGCTACACAATGCGGTCGTAAAATGCCAATTGCCATTTAAAAATATTTCAAGATGGCGCCTAGCTGCCATTTTGAAAGTTATAAAATGTAAATATGGGCTAAAAGGTAGTATTTAGCCTCCTACTAAAGCACACAAAATTTTTTGAAGAAATATCAAGTCGTTCAAGTTAATAGGGGAGAAAACATTTTACAACTGCACTGTATAACAGTTTTCCATTATATTTACAAACTTTATACCTACAAAAGAACACAAATTGACCTCATATGTATTTAGATATTTTATAAGTAAAAGGATCTAACTTTTATCGATTTAACATAGAATAGCAAAACCAAAATCAGGTGAACTAAAAATCTTTTTCACGGTATGTGTAATTTTCACGAAGAACATTTATTGGAAACTTTAGAAAACACATCAGCCCCAAAAAAATCGGTGTCTACATACTTTTTATTCGCTCTCTGGACATAACGAAAACCCAAAATTAGGTTGAATTATTTATATTAACATGAGGAGCCTACATTTTAGTATTTTCAAAAAGTAAAGCGCGTATTTGCGGAACAAAAAATCTGAAAAAAAGTCTATTCGCCTATTTCACTGCCTGATATTTCTAGGTTTAGTTTGAAAAAAATATATACAACCGTTTCATGAAAGCACAAAGTATAAATGCGTGGGCTCTAGATGCCCCGCTTTAATAAAAGTTGAGACAAAATATAATTTAATTGCCATAAAAAAGAACCGGGTTATGATTTAATCACAAACGTCCTATTAAAAAACTTCCCAAAAAGGCGGTAGTATACGTGGCATCAGTATTTAATACCTGCTTAAGAATCGGATACTTCCTGATACATGGAAGTATGCCCATATTTAACTATTTCATAAGTCAGGGAAGAATTGTCATAATATTAACAAATACAGACCAATAAGCTTATTACCTACCTTATTGAAGTTATTTGAAAAGGCAATACATGTGCGCCTACTAGAATACGGGTACATCCACGAAAACAAAGTTTTACCGAATTTTCAATTTAGATTTAGGAGTCACCACTCCACGATTCATCAACTAAATCGTGTCGCAGAGATAATTGAACGCGGATTCGAACAAAAATATTATTCAGCCGCCATATTTCTTGATATCAAACAAGCATTTGATAAGGTGTGGCATAAAGGACTCTTGTATAAAATTATGAAGATTGAATTGCCTCGCTACCTCCTATGCATCATTAAATCATTTTTAGAAAATCGCAAGTTCTCGGTTGCAATAAACTCTAAAATATCTGAAGTAAAAATGGTGAACGCAGGAGTCCCTCAAGGATCAATACTGGGGCCCATCTTGTTCAATGTATATGTGCACGATATTCCTCAACTGGAAAACTCGATACGATATCAACCATGGCAACCACACAATTACAGGAGAATGTAAACATAATTAGTGATTGGCTCACCAAATGGCGATTACAACTTAATGTCACTAAAACTGAAGCTAAGATATTTTCACTGCGGCGTAAAGGCAATCCACCTAACTTCAAAATCAAGTGATCCCGTGGAAGAAAGACGATGAAGCCATAAAATACCTGGGTATCTACTTGGACGGTCTAGGACATTCGGGCGCGGCCGTTAGGGCGCTAGACACAAGGGCGCGAAGACACTAGGCCCGGGCCGTTAGGGCGCAACGACACTAGGGCGCGAGGACATTAAGGTGCTAGCCATTAGGGCGCGGGACACTAGGGCGCGAGACTCGGTGTTATAACTTTGTTACTCACCTGTATTTATAAATGTATAAAAACCATAACCATTTGATTTACGTGTCAATAAATTCCTTTAATTGAACTAATTATACAATGTACAACCATACAGGACAATACCTGATAAAGTTATAATATTTTTATTTACATTTATAATATATATTTAAAACAAATTACCATGTCATATCAAAAATCCAAATATTTATCTTTTTACGAAACAAATTTTCTGATAGGGATCTAGTTTTTAAGATACGAGGAAGTCTGTTAAATAATGCTGCACCAATATAGTGGGAATGCCTTTGGGTGATTGTTTTTATCATTCTTGGTACTACATATAATATTCAAATTAGTTTTTCTTCTAATAGAATGTCGGTGTTCAATATAAAAACTACAATATTGTTTACATATGCTAAAATTGTTTTCAGACTGAATAACTCTGCAGGAGAAGAAAATTTTGATTAATTAATATAGGTAACTTGAAATAGGTAATTATTAACAGTTATTACGAACTCATCAAAGATAGTACATATGATTTTCTGCATTACTTATTGCATAAAATCTGCAAATAATAGGAAAAGCAAGTGATGGCCTAATAATAAAATTATTTTAAAAACAAGAAGTGCGGAAAAGACGGGTTGCCCTTTTCTTATGATTTTACTAATGCTTCTATCCGCATTTTTTTAGTTATACAGTTTTGAAGATTGACTAATACCATAGACTAATAATTAGTCTACGCTAATACGTATTTAGCTGTTTAATAATTCTAATTAGGGGGTTAGTAATTCTGACAATTACATTTGTTAAAAGCGTTTTCAGATCGGATAGCACTGCGGGGGAAGAAAAAAAATTTTTTTTTGTTTATTTAATTAGCAATCAAAATACACAGGATTCTATCAGCTAATTTGCTAGCCTACAATCTAAAATTAGAGTTTAGATCGATTACAGAGCACGATGAGTTCTCATCCAACGATGATCTCTCGAAGTCTATTTTATAGGTCAGCTGGCCACTGTCTTTTTAATCTTCTTGCTGTAATATCTTGTAGTAGCGGCGGCATCAAGGGATTTATGTGCGTTTCCAATTTTTGGTGGTGGATGGTGCTTTTCTCATGGATGGCTTCTTTTACAGTTGGTATCTTCAAATCTTTATGGATCATTTCATTTGTCACATACCATGGGGCGTTAACTATTGTTCGTAGAATTTTAGATTGACACCTTTGGATTATTTCGACATTGGACTTGCTGGCACAGCCCCAGAGTTCTACTCCATAAGTCCATATAGGTTTGATTACCGATTTGTACAACAATATTTTTTCAATAGATATCGGAGACCTTGTACCAATCAACCAATATGGCTCTCTCTGTTTTAGACCCATTTGCTTTCTTTTTTTGCAGATGTGTTCTCTCCAGTTTAATTTAGCATCTAAGTGGAGTCCCAGGTATTTTACTGCCGCTGTTTGTGGTATTTCTATGTTGTTTAGGTAAATTGGTGAACACGGATCTTTCCTTATAGGGTAAATGTTATATGAGCAGACTTTGTCTCATTTACTTTTACATTCCACTTTTTAAGCCAATGTTCTAGAACATGTAGATAGTCTTGTATTTTCGTGTGTGCTCGGATGACTACATTGTGGCTAGCCAGTATGACAGTATCGTCAGTAAATGTGCCAATTGTGATGTTTGGTGAAACTGGAAGATCCGAGGTAAATAAAAGATAAAGTAGAGGCCCCAGGACGCTGCCCTGGGGTACCCCAGAGTTGATTAGAAGTATAGTTGAGACTTCCTGTCTTACTTTCGTTCTGAATTGTCTATCACTTAAATATGTTTTAAGTAGTTTGTAAAACTCTGGTACCTATGTGTTGTTTAATTTTATACAGTAATCCTGGGTGCCAGACTCTATCAAAAGCCTGGCTTACATCAAGTAACACTGATACGCAGTATTCTTTGTTGTTCAGACTGGTGAGGATGGTTTGCGATATGCGATGGCATTGTTGGGTGGTCGAGTGAGCCTGTCGGAATCCGAATTGATAGTCTGGTATCCATTCAGTATTGATTCTATTAAGCGCTAGTTTTTCAAGCAATTTTGAAATATCTGATAATAAGCTTATAGGACGATATGACTTTACGCTATGTGGGTCTTTACCAGATTTGAGGATTAAAATTATCTCAGCGTTTTTAGTTTTTGGGGCCAGTATTGGATTCGGAGGATTGCATTAAAGATATAGGTCAGTAATACTATTCCTTTTTTTTGCAGTTCTTTAAGCATTTTTGTTGTTATAGGACCCATACCCGGGGCTTTTCTTGGGTTCAAGCGTCTTATTTCATCATGCCGTCCGTTTCAGCAGTTGCTGAGACGTACTTTTTTATAGATTTGTGGCAGTAAGAATGAAATTAAATATTACGAAAAGTTTAGTAGGGTAAAGTTCCCCAAATTAAAACACTTTTTTGAAAAATGCCGGTATCTTCGTAAAAAAATGTCGTAGACATTTCAACTACTGGCGAAATTTGAATTATATTTTACAGCATCTATTATTGGATAAAAGGTCATGTACCTAAATTTATTCTATACAAACAAACAAACAAAATTCGGAGGACGGCAAAGAGTTGAATATGAGAATCCGGTTGCCAAATTTGAACCCCTAGTTGCCTAAATTGAACCTACCATTTAAACAAGCATTACGCGTGGGTAGGATCGCAATATAACAAAAATGTTATTCAAAAACTAAGTAACACAAGTTTAGACAAAAAAAAAACGATAACAAAATAATACGGTTCTTAAAAGGTAAGTGTAGCTTCAAAACTAATATTTAAAGAAACTTTAATTTCGTATGGTTATGTTCCACAGGCTTCACAAATGAACTTCTTTTGTCCCGGGCCCATTCCCACGCATTTGCAGTACAACCACACCTTGCATTGCATGCACCGGATCATATCCTTTACTTATTCTTTATAACACTCCTTACAGAACCATCTTGCATCTTCAGGCGTTATCATTCCAATCTGAGACGGGTTGTTAAACGACACCTTCACCTTTCTTTTGCCTTTTCTTTGCAAATTTACGGCAGTGGTGGTCTCAAGAGTATCTTTATATGGAGTGCTAGTAAGCTCTGCAGCCTTCTGAACACCTTTAGTTCTTCTGGAGGACACACTTTCTGCCAATTTGGGTATTGGAGCAATATCCAACAAACTGTTGCATAACACTGAGGGTGTTAATGAGTTCCCAGATGAGTGTGCGCCAACAACATCTATTTATAGACGTGTCGAGCAATGCCTCTTTGTGAGTTCTTCCAACACCATCATGGCCAATGGAATGTCATCATTATCCCTAAATTCACCAGTATCACTAATGCTATGGTGTTTGCTTGGAGGTTTAGTATCCTGGGTTTTCTGTGTTTCAATTTCATTCGGTACAGGCTGAAGGGCTGCCGATCCAGAAAAATCTGAATACTGGAAGACATATCTATTCACTGGCCAAACACCCGATACCCTGAAACCATGAATTGCATTTTCTATCGTTGCCGCCCTTCCATAAAATTTATTCGACAATGCTGCCACCTCGTATTGAGACATCGTTCGGTCTAGGACGTTTGAACGCGGAGACGTTTGAACGCAGGTATCTTTGAACGCACGGATAGTTGGACGCGGATATACAGGGTGTCCCAAAATTAAGTACCCAAAACTATATTGGGGTTGGGGTGGAGGTGGGGGTAGAACATTAAAAAATAATTAAGGTTTTCTTAATAAACTTATAGTGTTAAAAGGTTCATTAAGAAATAAAAGCCCTTAAAGGGGGTACCCTGGAAAGGTTTTTTTTAGATACGAGTAAACAGCAGTTTATTATTTGTAAAACTTCAGACTGGCAATGCTTAATTTCATAGCTCACTATAAAATTATTTTCTCTGTCAACGCCTAAAACTAAAGCCTTAGAAGTGAAATATCTCGATAACGGTAACGGTATTTTCTGTTTTTTTTTTACATTAGAATCTAAATTTCACGTTACATTTTTAAAATCCCGTTCGTCAGAAAAATAGGGGGTGAAGTCGCCCCCAACCCCCCAAAATTACATCAAAGAACAGAAATTTTTCACTCTTGGTTATGCTACAAGGTATGGGTTTACTAAGAGAGTAAACACTAAAAAATGAAACTTATTACTCTTGGCCGGTTTGGAAATATTTACCCCTTTAGGAGGCTGTTGCTGCTTAACGAAGCCGTTTAGACCATAAGTTTATTAAAGAAACCCTAATTATTTTTTAATTCTCTATCCCTCACTATAGTTATGGGTACCTACTTCATTTTGCGACACCCTATATTATACACATTACAAGTGTCGCGGTAATTGTCGTTTATTAGTCCAGCGCAGTGCGCACGTTTGTTTCTGTCTTACCAAAATCTATACGAACACCATTAACTGTGTGTTGTAAATTTCGATATCCATGAACTGAAGTAAATAAATAATTTAACTTTTGTGAATAAATTTCTAAAAAGAAAACCTTTCCCTGATTTCTATTGCCGCTTCTTGTTAAACGTAAAAATTTAGGAATATCTTTTCCAATAATAAAGGAATTGTACAGGTTTATTTAAAAGTACCAAACAAAGTTAATACATTTTTGTTTGGCGCTTTGATATGCGAACAGACAATCGGATACGTAAATTGATTTAAATTTAAATTTCAAGTCTAAAGTCGAAATTTAGAAAATAATATTTACAAGAATTAAACTTTGCGGTAAACAACTACATCTCTGAAAAAAAGGGGTTGAATAGGTAAATATTTAAAAATGGTATTTATTATATGCATACATTATAAATTACAGAAGCCACATATTAATCAATTAAATAATTAATTTTCATATTTATAAAAAAAAATATGTAAACGTTTATCTACAGATTGTCCTGGAAAGTTCTTACCGTACGGGAAACTGATTTATTTTAAAATTTACCAAACAAATGCACTGTTCATAAAAAGTTCTGTTTTCTGAGGCGCTAATATTATAAATTTTATATGTAATATAAAAGAAGACAAGCCTGCAACGGTGCTAAGAAAAAGTAATGAAAATGTAAATCGGCAAATGTAGCAAAATAAAATGTTCCAGAAGCAATTCGCAATACAATGAAGTAATAAAAACGTAAAAATATTTTAAGTAAACTTCTTAAATACAATAAAATAATAAAATTTAAAAACTAACCACCCTGGTCACAAAGCGCCGCTTTCAGCTGGATCCTATGGGGCCAACAATTACTAACCGTTTCAATTGTTAAATGTGAAGAATTGCTAGTGATATATTGCGATGATAGCTAATAATAAACTTCGATAAAAAGGAAGCCATTATCGATTTGCCTACAACGCAAAATACATTTAGGTAAATCGTTAGAATAAGACAAAACAGATTACGATAAATAAACAGGCTAAGGATAAATACCCATTTGTATATTTGTATATTTGCATATGCAAATGCCTATTTTTACCATGTTATACAATAAATGCATATTTTGAAGGTGTCTGATTAATACCGCATATTTCCAAAAATTTTGATTTCAAGGTAGGTACATGAAACTAAATTATTATGACAGTTTTACAATGTAGCACTTCTAGAGAGCCTTTTACTAGCAAATGCAAATTCATTTTCATCAATTCTTCGAATGGTTTCGGGATTATCGCTCAAGTAAATGTATATTTCCCACTATAGGTGGCTATATATACAGGGTGTCTCAGAAAGAATGGGCCAGCGTTTAACCGTAGATTCTTTAGTTAAAAATAAACCGATTAAACCTAATATACCTTAGTACAAAAGTCCTTTCTTAAGAAGTTATAGGGCCTTAAAGTTCAATTTTTTATTTTTTCTTTTTATTGTAATTTCCACAAATCCAGAGATATTTCTTTCAAATTTGGTAGACATACTTATCATTATGTAGTACAGTCACGGAATTATTTTCATTAACCATACTTGACCGTAAGAGACACTTAACCTACTACTGAAATCTTATATTGGCTCTAACTTTGTTATTAGTGGAACATTTTAAAATTTTATTTATTTTATTTTATTATATTATTATATTTTATTTTATTATTTTCTGAAAGAGAATTAAAAAACACAAAAATAAGGTACTCTTAGTTCATACGCGTAGGAGCAACCGTTTGCCTTAAAATGCTTGTCCCAAGTTTTGGGTTGTCGTTACGACATGCAATTATCAGCTAGCCACGATCGTAAAAACAATGGGTAGTGCTTGTGACCTACAGTAAAGAACAATGCTAAGTCAATTAAATACTTTGGTGTTATAGAAATTGTATTTTTAATTTCTATTTTGTGTTTACGAATATGCAGCGACGTTCGTTATGTCGAGGCATTTTCGTAAATGAAACAGAAATTAAAAATACTATTTTTACAACACCAAAGTATTTAATTGACTTCGCATTATTCTTCACTGTAGGTCACAAGCACTACCCATTGTTTTTACGATTATGGCTAGCTGATAATTGCACGTCATAACGACAACCCAAAACTTGGGACAAGCATTTTAAGGCAAACGGTTGCCTGTACGCGTATTAACTAAGAGTACCTTATTTTTGTATTTTTTAATGCTCTTTCAGAAAATAACATAAAATTTTAAAACGTTCTACTAATGACAAAGTTAGAGCTAAAATGAAATTTCAGTGGTAGGTTAAGTACCTCTTGCGGTCAAGTCTGGTTAATGAAAATAATTCTGTCACTGTATTGCATAATAGTAAGTATGTGTACCAAATTTCAAAGAAATATCTTTAGATTTGTTTAAATTACAATAAAAAGAAAAAATAAAAAATTGAACTTTAAGGCCCTATAACTTCTTAAGGAAGGACTTTTGTACTAAGGTATATTAGGTTTAATCGGTTTATTTTTAACTAAAGAATCTATGGTTAAACG
>JABXWE010101992.1:0-22848 GCA_014611495.1 Limonius californicus
AAGTCAATTAAATACTTTGGTGTTATAGAAATTGTATTTTTAATTTCTATTTTGTGTTTACGAATATGCAGCGACGTTCGTTATGTCGAGGCATTTTTGTAAATGAAACAGAAATTAAAAATACTATTTTTACAACACCAAAGTATTTAATTGACTTCGCATTGTTCTTTACTGTAGGTCACAAGCACTACCCATTGTTTTTACGATCATGGCTAGCTGATAATTGCACGTCATAACGACAACCCAAAACTTGGGACAAGCATTTTAAGGCAAACGGTTGCCTCTACGCGTATTAACTAAGAGTACCTTATTTTTGTATTATTTAATGCTCTTTCAGAAAATAACATAAAATTTTAAAACGTTCTACTAATGACAAAGTTAGAGCTAAAATAAAATTTCAGTGGTAGGTTAAGTACCTCTTGCGGTCAAGTCTGGTTAATGAAAATAATTCTGTCACTGTATTGCATAATAGTAAGTAGGTGTACCAAATTTCAAAGAAATATCTTTAGATTTGTTTAAATTACAATAAAAAGAAAAAATAAAAAATTCAACTTAAAGGCCCTATAACTTCTTAAGGAAGGACTTTTGTACTAAGGTATATTAGGTTTAATCGGTTTATTTTTACCTAAAAAATCCATGGTTAAACGCTGGCCCATTCTTTCTGAGACACCCTGTATTTTACATTTCACATATTTTGAACCCCTCCTAATAGTATCTCTCGGAGGCATCTTTCTCAGGGTGGTGAGTCTTAAGGAAATTGAGAGCCATGCCGGCAGCGGCAATATGGTACGGATAGAGGTTCCCTTGCCGGACACGTTTCAGGGGAGGGTTCAAACTAAGAGGAATACCTTAGTCCTCAAGGTTGTGGGTTATGACGTTGGATCCGCTCCCCACTCCCATAAAACTAGAAATTGTGCAAGAAATACTAAATCACGTCCTCCGAGTGTGGACGGAAGTAATGAACGGCGAAAATTGCTTCGAAAAAAGATTGTACCAATCGGAACCTGGAATGAGCAAGGATGGAGAACGAAGAAGATGGAACTAATACCAGAAATGTATCAAATGGGTCTAGATGTTATATAGTAATAGGGAAAAGAGAAGAGAAAATTGATAAAAGTTGTCAGATTTGGAACAGATCCTACAAGCATCGAAAAACTAAAAGAGTCTCTAACCTAATCAAGAAGAAATGGACAAAATATGTTACAATATATGAACAAGTAAATGAAAGAATAACAAATCTATATGGACAGACTATAATAGTTAAAGTATATTCAGTTAATGGCGTCGCTGAATGAGGAGAGAAAGATTTGTTTTATGTACAAATTAGTGATATATTATTAAATATTGATACTCGTCATGAAATAATCATAATCGGTGATATAAATAGCAGAGTAGAAACGATAGACTTGGATATGGTAGAACGCTTTGGCAAAGAAACTAGAAATGACAATGGAACCAGGCTAGTAAACTGTGCAGAGAACATTTTAAATATATTATTTCTAACACCTTCCACCCATAAAAGATATTCACAAATACGTAGCAAAATGAAACACGAGTCAATTATAGACCTAATAATAATAAAGCGAAATAGAACTATGAAAATGCAAGATGTTAGATAACCGGAATGTGGAACAGATCCCACATGGTAATGGCAAGTTTGTGCGCGGCACAAAAGGTGGAAGAAACAGAAGCTCACGCAACAAATTTTAAAACGGGCCCGCTCAAACAATATAGCATTAAGGAATTATATTAAAAAAAAAACACCGAAGACAGAGAAGGCACGACGAAATGTACCAAACATGAAAAACTGCAGTGTACATGAAGCGGCAGAAAAGGTGTTAGGCATTGAAAACAAAAAACATACATATGAAGCGAAGCACAGCAAAGATCTAGAAGAAATTATTACATTACTAAAGAAAGCGCATTTAATATGCATGGAAATAAGAGCCCAAAAGCTATAGCAGAATATGTAAATTGGAGACAAGGGTGAAAATGAAAATAGAGGAAGAAAAAAAATTAGTGTTAGGAGAGATTATGTAGACATATAGACTGCACGATCATATATAACAAATTAACAGAAACGTGAAAAGCGTTGAAGAACATAAGAAATTCAACACAAGGAAAAAGATTTATACAACTAATCACACCGACCTAATGGATAAACCAATACTCAGAGCTACTACTTGAAAAATAACTAAAATATTTAGAAATAGTAGAAATGATATTGGATCAAACAGAGCGGAAGATGTAATTCATGCCCTAAAAAAACGAAAAATAATACAGCACCGCAACTGGGCAATATTCGAATGGAATTGCTAAAATAAGGTGACAGTAACTTAACAAAATACATTACAAAAATTTTCCATAGCATAGAATAAGGAGGAAAAATGCCGCATGCATGGAATAATTTTCATATATGTTCGATATTCAAGAAATAAGAATAAAAGTATAAGCGTCATACCATCGATAGCGAGACTATATTTTCCAGACTAATAAAGGAAAAAATAAGAAAACATATGACCTCTGCACAAGATTTAACCTCAGCAAAGGGTATACAGGTGCAACACTTGACATTCTCACAGATAGCCAAACAGCAATAAAGTCTTTAAAAGTCTATACCTATGAGTCAAAACTTGTATGGGAGTGTCTGTATAAACTCTAACTGGCTAGCAATTACCACGTAAATGTAAGGTGGGTTCCAGAGCACGAAGGGCATGTCAGGCACCAAAAAGACCGACGAACTCGCAAAACGTAAAGCAGTGACGCCTTATATTGGACTTGAACCTTGTTAGAAAAGCCACACAAAACATGAGATCAGGTTATAGAAGAAACAAATGAAAGCCTCACACTGAAAAAACACACCAGGACAATGCCAGACAAAACAGTTTATAACTACGAGGTGTGTTCAATTGAAACCCACATTTGCCTTAGAAAAAATGTATGCAACAATTTAATTGCAAATAATTACCGTCACAGTTAAGGCACCTATCCCATTGTTACTAACCAACATATACCCTGCTCATAGAATTCTTGTGGCTGCTGAATGAAGAAGTCTTCCATAGCTATCCGAACGTCTGCGGCAGACTCAAAATGCCGACCTTTTAACGCCTTTTTCAACGGTCCAAAGATATGGAAAAAGCAAGGCGAAAGATCCAGGCGTCGGTGGATGCTCAAAAACCCTCCATTTGTTTAGTTGAAGATTTTCTTTCACCACATGAGCAACATGAGGCCTAGCATTGTCGTGCAGCAAAATGTCCCCAAGCGTAAGTTTTCGTGGACGTTTCCGTCTTATTGGTTGATGAAGTTTGTTCAAAGTTTCATATTACAGATTTGCATTGACATTTACTCCAGGTTCCTTAAACTCTATAAACAAGGGTCCTTCATGGCCGAAAAAAATGTTAACATCACCTTGCCTGCAGCAGGTTTTGCTTTAAATTTCTTCTGTGGTTGTGAACTTGAAGGTTTCCACTGCATCGATGATAACATACTGGATAGCTCGTAGTAATGGCACTAAGTTTCGTAACCAGGAACTATTAACAGAAGAAACTCATCACCATTTTGCTTATAGTCGGTGAGGTGTTGCAGAGATAGGCCCATTCGCAAGCATTTTTGTTCATTAGACCAGAGACGAGGAATCAGTTGTGAGCAAACTTTGCTGTAACCCAGATTGCGAACAATACTATGGACAGATCCTACACTCGCAACAACAATTTCTGAAATTTTTCTAATATAAATTCGACGATTTTCTCTAACAAGGCCTTCCACACATGCCGTATTATTTTCTGTTAATGCAGTACACCGTGCACCTGGTCGCGGCTTATCCATATTCCCATCTTTCACATTCTTGAATTTTCGGCACCATTCCTTCACAGTTGGGTACGCAATACATGCATTTTCATACACTGCTTGCATTCGCGTATGAATCTGCAATGGCTGCAGACCCTCAGCGCATACAAAGTGTAGGACCGCACGCGGATCAAACTTGGACGGATTTTCAACAACAAACGCCATTTCAAAATCGAAGTTTTAAAATTAAGAAGCAAATTCAAACACCAGAAACTTATTAATGTGTTGTTTACAAACACTACCAACATTAACAAACGTCATATGAATTATGGCATTTGTTTTCAAGGATAAGTTGATCAAAGATGGGTTTCAGTTGAACAAGCCTCGTATTTCGCAAAAGAAAGCAAAAATTTCTTTGTCTCTCAGCAAGGTGGAACTTAACACTATCACTGGCCTGTTTAAAGCTTCACATCACTAAAATACCATCTGTTCATGATTGGTAAAGCTGAAGATCAAATGTGCCGTTCATGTAACGAGGCAGCAGAAACGGAAAATCATCTCCTATGCCTATGCAACGCTGGCTGTCGCCGCAGAGAAAACAATTTTCGGCAAGGACGTTACGATACCTACCGAAATAAGGGACGCAAAGAAATATCTTAAGGTTTGCAAACAGCCTGCAGCTTCTCTTAACTAAGCAAGGGCTCATAAGTTACAAGGGTCGAAGTGACGGAAGACATATTAAAGGCCAAAGCCCTCTTACCTAATAATACATAGTGGGTTTGTTATTGGAAGTTCTTGCTTAGACAATATTTTCTGAGGCCGGCAATTAATAAAAAAATAAACCGAAAAATATCGACACTTGCATGATGTTTATAGTCTTGAAAAAAACAAAAAAACATTCCCAGAAAAAATGGTTGTGCAAGTTGTAGCGAGCAATGAGGAGGATAAATTTAGGGGAAAATGAATCAAAATAATAAAACATACATATTATAACAAAAATACAAATAGGGAGCATGGTAACCGAAGAAATAACATAAAAAAGGGTCTGAAATAAGGTTATACATTATTTAACATTTATATAGAACAAGGTTTAGTCTCATCTCCTTTCAGCCAGACCACTTTCATCGAAATTAATCGACTTTAATTAGCTAATTCTTTGATAAATTGATTACTCACGTATGTTCTGATTAGTCCAAATCGGACACTCTGAAGTGGAACAAAAATACTGGGGACTTTTGGGTCTGGGATTTCGTGGCATATCGGAGGAAGTACCGAAGGATCCACTTTGGTCTCAGTTGGTTTCAATTGCATACGTAGCCTTCGATTCGATTCGACTCCGTTTACTCTCCAGAAATTTGCTTAACTTACAATTTCAGTGTGAGTTAGCGTGCAGATCAGGGAAGCCACATCAGGAAACGCAATTAGTCGCGTATAGGAATATTGTTTAGACTAGAGAAACGGACAAGACTTTTCCACAGACCCTTGTAACCAGACTAATTCCGGCGAAACTCGGGATCTGTTGGATCGCCCATTGCGGGGGTAAACGGGCAGAGCTGGGAATTCAAGGGGGTGGGGGGAGGACGCACACGGAGGGTCACCCAGCAACACCCCAACAGCAATTCTCCATAGTAGGAGGTACACAGCCGGCCATGGAACGGGCGATAATATTTACGAACAGCCACCAACTAACAGTGCGGAAGGTCCCAGGAGATGGGAACTGCTTATTCGCCTCCATAGTAGATCAACACACGGGGGGCACGGCACCGCGGGAATGGCTCAAACGGGAAGCTTTCAACTTACGGAAAAAGGTCGTGTCACTCGTGTCATATATTTGAGAACATATGCAAACTTTCCAAATGCAACTGAAGGAAAACGTAAGAAGCCTGGTCCCGCGCTACGACACCCAAGCACATGACTACGGTCCGGTATTCCAAGTGGAAGCATATTTAGACGAGCTAGGGAGAGAAGGGTTCTGGGGAGGAGCCGAATCAATAGCAGCCGCAGCGGAAATACTAAAGGCTTCAATAGAAATCCACCACGAGGATGGCCCAACCTCCACCCACGCTCCGGGAGACACCAACCAACCACTCCAAACGATAAGAATAGCGTACAGGGCTACAGGCGACGGCACCAGAAACCTGGAGAGGGACATCTGAAATACCGGCATACCGAAACAGACATGGGAGGAATGGGCCCGACGAAAAGAGGATATCCGAAGAGAGGCTAGAAGAATTTACGAACTTCGGGAAGAATCTGACCACGAATCGACCGACGATGACCAGCCCAACGGAGAAGAAGCAGAAGACAGAGAGTGAGGCCGACCATTCAATCCGGACGCGAACGGCCAACTACGAATGGAAATCAGGGCGGCACATCTCCAGTAGTTAGTTAGACATTAGACACCTAGGCTAGGAGCATTATGTTACTTTTACACATTACATAGATAAGACCTACGAATACTGTATAGCTCGACCCCAAGCCCTTGAGCACAGAGGCTTAATAGTATAACAGTCAGTTGCAATCAGTCAGGGAGTAGATCTTAAGAAGCTAATAGTTCCTAGGAAATTAAGATAGGTGGACTATGTAACCTTAGACAGAAGATAAATGTGAAATAAGAACATTGTGAAACTTTGCTATCAAAGTTAGTAGGCTCAAATGCTTAAGAGCATAATGGTCTCGGGTACGCACTCAACATCCTATTGCGGCGTATCTTACTAACTACCCGGTGTTGCAGCAGCGGTGTCTTGCGGTATGCATTGTAGACATGCTAACGTTGTGCAATGCCCCACCCGATCCCACCCTATCCCGAAAATTCCTACCTACCTTACTGGCATGGGGTGGGCCTGGCGTATCCAGGATCGGCCTTCGAGTCAGCTCCATGTCAGATGATGATGATGATGATGATGACAAGGTTTAGTCATGCGGTACAGAAAATGTGCTGGTATAGGTTTTACAATGGGAGATGAAACTTTACATTCGCTGTTATACGCGGATGACCAAATTGGTTTTGCGCAAGACCAAGAAGACATGGAATACGTGTTAAGGAAAATGAACGAAGAATACACAAACTGTGGTATCAACGTAAAAATAAATAAAACAGAATATATGTGTATCGGAAGTGAATCTAAAACTTGGACAGTTAACAACACAATTGTAAAAAAATGCGACTATTAGAAATATCTAGGTACATTTATAAATTCTAATGGAACATGTGATAACGATGTCCACCATAGAACAGCTCTAGAAAGAATTGCAACTAGAACTCTGCATTACTTAATATGGAAAAATAACATTACAAGAAGTAATAAAAAGGGAAGCTATCACAGTATGGTAGAAAATACAATATTTTATGGCTGGAAAATGTGGCCTTTAGGAAATAAAACTAGAGATCGGATCCGTGCAGCTTGAATTAGACTACATCAGGAGCTGCCTAAAAATTATTAGACAAGATATGATCAGATATGAAATTGTATGGTAGAAGGTGGATATAACAAGAAAAGTCACCAAAATCCGGGAGAATAGAGCTGTACAGTGGTTTGGACATGTGCAGAAAATGCAAGAATGCAGATGCCCGAAGAAGATAATGCAATGGACACCGGCAGGAAAAGGACGAAGAGGTAGACCAGCTATGACGTGAGGAACATATATCAGTAGTAAGGTAATGGAGGAGAAAGTACAAGAAGGGGTCTCTGATTATAGCAGAAAAGAGAGAGAAAGAGAGAACATAAACTCATAAATGGGAAAAATGGCCAAACAGAGAAGAAGAAGAGAAGAAAAAGATACAATTTCTTACTAAAATTGGATCTCTGAAGACAAGATGTTGGAAGGACGGGCCAATCCCGCAAAATGTTTTTATGTGAATTAGCTAGTTAATACCAGAAGAAAATTAGGTACCACAGTAAATTATTGCATAGACAAACTAAAATTAATCCCGTAATTTTCATCCAAGTAGAATTTCTAACAAACTGAAAACAATGTCGGAAACGAAAACCTTCTGTGATAGTCTAAAAAATTTCGAATTGCAAATGTACTGATTGGCGTGTGGAGGCCCATAATTGTTTATTTAAGAAAATTTGTAAGACGAAAATGATTACAATGTTTAAGAACTTAGTATCACTAACATGTTAAGTGAACCTAATAAACTTGGAATTTTTTGTAATACACATTAGTCATTATCGCGGTTTGTTCAATGAATACTTGTCTCCTTAAGATCATTAGAGCAAACTTACATCACCCAGACAAAGTTTCATTTTTGGACACGATAAGCCGAACCCGGATAGTAAGGTAAGGACAACAACAACTCAATTTTCAGCAAGAGATATTTCTGTTATATTATTTTTTGGGGATTAATTGGCCGCAAAATTAAAATATGATTGTTGACAAAATGATGAAAAGTCCCAGTTTCAAAGTCCACTTCAAATTTTTGTATTAAGTAATTAAGATACGAAGTTATACTTGTAACTCGTCGCTAGATGGTTTAAATTTGTACGTTAATTTTTACAAGTACAAACATACTTTCACATTTTTATTAGTTGTTAGATAACTCGTTAGACAAAATTCAAAAATAATAATTAAGAAAATATTTACAAGTAATTTTAATTATCGTGCTTATAAAACATTTAACTATAGAAAGACATAAAATCGAACGCATAAAAACGGCTACAAGATGATAAAAAGCTAGTTAAAAATTACATCAAGAGCAATAATATTTATATGAAATATGAATACGAAGTTCTTTTGTTGAATGTAGAGCACACTAAGTTTCCAGCGATAATTTTATCCAAAAGTTGTTTTGCTCGTCGCAGTTGAACTTTTCATAAGTTATTATTGACTTATTTGTCTTGATAAAAATTCTTTTTCGCTGTTTATTACTAATAAATCATGTTGCTATTGAATTAAAATTATTTTGTTTTACCGAAGTTTAAGCTGGGCTGCGGCGATGTATTGGTTGCCTGTATCGTAGGCGCTTGTATTTGCTTTGTACTCTTCTTAGCAATTTTAAAAATCAATATACAGTGCGGTCGTAAAATGTCCTCCCTCCGCTGCTAACTTTTGAACAACTTGATATTTCTTCACAATATTTTGTGTGCTTTAATGGGAGACTAAATACTACTTTTTAGCCAATGTTTAAATTTTATAACTTTTTTAAATGTCAGTGGGAGTCGAGTTACACCTCATTTGAAAAGTATTTTATTTCTGCGTCTGATACTTGAGTTTCATAAATAAATATTTATCCAGAAAAAATTACAGATGATTGAAAATAACAAGTTTATGGAAAAAAGAAAACACCGGGAAAATTTTGCAATTTGCGATCCGGATATATTGTTGGCCTCATCGAGTACAACAACTTTTCCTTATAGCACTTTCCCGTAGCTCGTACCGTTCGGACGCCAGGGGCGTCCAAAGTCGAAACACGAATCGACGTTCAGCATGTGTCCACGTCATCGCAGCGGGTCGGTTGCGAGAATTTTTTTTTAATTGTTACTGTATGTTGAGTGACAATAAGTACATGTTACCCTAAAATTAAGACAACCTATATAAATTACAATTCAATGGCTGTAAAGGAGTTGTCGTCCTCCTCAGCCGGTTCTACATGAAACATCTTGATTAAAAAAAAAAGAAAAAAATGTAGATAATTACAAGTCAAAAGGCAAATGGTTGATAAAAAACATTATATTTTAGAGAATTTTTTTAAAATTTACGTCTTAATTATTAGATGAGAATGTGCTAGCGGACTGCTAGTGGTGTGCCTTCCAGGACGTCCTGTAGATCCTTGGAAATGGCCTGGGTCTCAACAAGAAAAACGGCAGACGGATGCCTTAGTTTCTTCTTGGGCTTCCTGCAGATGCTGATTAGCGTTCTAGTGGCTTCCCCGCGGTCTTGTTCGATTGCCCTAGTCACGTATCGACCCCGGAGTGCAGTGTTGGGTAAGATACTTTTTTTTGTATCTAGATCCAGATACAGGTACTTCTAAAAAAGTGTATCTAGTTACAGATACAAGATACTTTTTACTACGTGTATCTAGATACAGATACAAGATACTTTAAAATGTATCTAGATCCTTCTCAGATACAAATTAGATACCTACTTTAAAAAATTACACTTCCAGAAATGGAACCGCACATAAACCATGATAAAATTATTTTTAAAGAAAATCTGACGGAATTTAGGGTTGTCAACAAATCGATAATAATAATACGACATAAAATAATTACTAGAGAACATTTTATTGGGATAGCCATCCAGTATCGCTGGCACTTCCAAAAAAGCACTTTCGTTATCATTCATTCTTGTAATTGTAGCACAAGAATTGATTCTGTACTTGTCCACTACTTTTATTTATACTGAGAAAACTTCAAGTTTTGTCAAGACTTTAGATAAGCCTACCGCTCGGTTACTTATGAGATTTACTTGGAAATTCCCAATATCGAAAACAGCAAGGGCGGTTATTGTAATTTGTATAGCCACAATAGGTAAATGTATACTTAAAATCTTAAGCTTCTTACAGTTCTTATCTCCTCAAAATGGGGATGTTTGAATGCTTATTACCATTACCTATCTTAAGACGTATTTGGGTTTTTCTGCTAAAAGTAAACCCTTAAATTTAAATGAACAAAAATGTCCTAAATTTTTAATTGAAGAAATGTTTTAATAAAATTCGAAAACTACATAAAATAAATTATAATTCTTGAATGTATCTAGGATCTTTTATTGTTTAATGAAAAAGATACCGCTTAATAGGATCTAGATACAGATACAAGATACAATTTTATAAATGTATCTAGATACAGATACTAGATACTTGAATAGGATCTAGATCCAGTATCTAGATACATGTATCTAGATACTACCCAACACTGGCAGAGAGGCGGTCCTCGAACGGACAGATGCCGGCTAGGTCACAAACTTCCCCCGATGGGTGGAAGCGATCCACGTGTAACATCCTCCTCGCGATGGCCCTCTCTTTGCTCCGGAGCTTCTTCATGAGGTTCGGTTGCCAGCTAAATCTGTTCGCATAAGTACGACGCATCCATGGCCGGCGGAGGCGGTTCTAACATGCACGAAGAGGGCGCGAGGGACGCCAAAACGTCGAAAAAAAACGTAACAATCGGCATAAAAACTTAACCAGAGTCCCCGCGCCCCCGTCGGGCATGTTAAAACCGGCCATCGATGCACCGTACATACGCGAACCGAATGAGCTCGCGATCGACCCGCTGCGATAACGTGGACACGTGCTGCACGTCGATTCGTGTTTCGACTTTGGACGCCCCTGGCGGCCGAACGGTACGAGCTACGGGAAAGTGGAAAAACATTTTTCGGGTGCCTTCGTTTTTCCATAAACTTGTTACTGTCAATCATCTGTCATTTTTTTTATGAAAAGTTTTTTATGAAACGCAAAGATCAGACACAGAATTAAAATACCTTTCAAATGAGGTGTCACGCGACCCCCATTGCTATTTAAAAAAATAGTTCAAGATGGCGCCTAGCCGCCATTTTGAAAGTTATAAAATTTAAATATGGGCTAAAAATTAGTATTTAGCCTCCCATTGAAGCACACAAAATTTTGTAAAGAAATATGAAGTCGTTTAAAAGTCAGTAGTGGGGGGAGAACATTTTACGACCGCACTGTATAATATTATTATTAGGAATTTATTATATAACATAAAATAAGTAACCAAGTTCTATTTCATTTGGTAAATGTTCAAAATTGTCTCCATCTACTTCCACACATTTTTTATTCTAAATTATGATCTTCGGGCTCGAGCAAACGTACCTGGTATAACTGATGTACACTCTTCAATTATTCCATTTTGTAAATCATGCTCATTTACTACCGGAATTCGGTGTACTATATCTTTAGTTGTATCAAAATATCTAGTGGAGTGATATTACAACCTGTTGGTGGCCATGAATGCACAGCTCTTCTTCCCATCCAATTTCTTCCAAATAAATTATTTAAGTAATAAGAGCAATAATTCCCAGAAACTAGTAATAGACGTATCTCGAACAAAATCATTCGAAATATTCGATTATGGCATATGTCTCGATATATCGAGATGCGAGTAATTCATTCGAATGATAAGAACTTTTCAAATTGCTTTCGTTTCGTTGTTCGACTGGTAATACAAATATCAGAATATTTAGTTTTTTTTTTATTCGGAAAAACCGAGGTGGGGAATCGGTAGCATTTGCTGAGGGTTTTCGGCGATTTTCCTATTTTGGCCGTCAAGGCCTCCTGACAGCCGCCAGGATTTCCCAAACTTTTTTCTTGTTTTGGTTATATCTCAGTCCATAGGTGGGTTAGAGGAACGCGCCTAGCGGCGTTCGACACACCAAAGGACAGAATGTGACGTTATAGGACCCCCAACCCGAACCTTTTAAACAAACACCCCCCGAACAAAAGTTTTCGAAAAAAATTGTCTTCTCATAAAACACTTGTTTTTGTTTTTCAACCGAAATGATTCAAACTCGGGGAGCTGTGGGAGACGTGCCTGCCCGTTCGCTATCGACAGCTGTGGAAGTGAGCGGGCGCACTCGTCGCTTTTGATGACTAACAACTCGACCGTGACTGGACCGATTGAGATGAATATTTTTGCCGGGTAGCGAACCGTCTTATCTAACGTTCTTCATGACGGAAAACGGGTCGTTTGCAAATTTTCAGCGCCAACCCGAACTTGCCAAAAAAGTGTCTAAATTGACCGTATTTACAATGCCGTCGCCGAGTTTTTGATTAACGTACACACATGTGGTTTGCGGGGTTCCATAGAACTATCCATGTTCTAAAATTTTGGCCATGTGCGTCGTTGTGGGAAATGACCGTCTTCATGGCGGGGTCAAAAAACGGTGGCGCTCACAGTTCGGCGGCTCATTTTGACACGGAAGAAAAGTAGCAGCACATACCCTGGGCCTGCCTGCGGAAGCCACATTCGAATATCTCGTTCCGTTTTCCACCAGTAGCCGTTTCCGTTCCGAAAAGCTTACACGCTTTTTGCTTGTTTTTTTTTTTGGAAAAATCGAATATTTTTCGAAGCTTATATTTTCCAAAGTAGACGACCTAGGGAAATTCAGTTTGTGCCGTTGGAAAGAGCATTGATTTGCAGAGTACTACCACCCATTTACGAACCCCCTTTCTAAAACAAGAAATTGTAATTTTCAAAAGTATAAAATAACCGACATTGCGGCTGTTACTGAGGCGCTGCTGAGAGCCGGCTAACTATATTTATAAAAGCATACGTCGAGATATTTCCATTTGGGTGAAATAAATCCGATGGCGGTATCTTCATTCGCTGGCCGGTTGAAAGTCAATATTGCAAATACGCGCTTTTCCTACTTATTCCTATCATTTTCGCGTTTTATGTGTGAATACACCGAGTCTAGCGCAGTGCTTGGGCTCGGGAGGCAACGCGCCTTTCCAACTCATACTGTACGACCATCAACACCCCAAAGTCGCCTGATCTCCTTAAAGAGCAGGAAAGTTTTTGCACCCTTTGTACCTATCGGCGCTCGCCTTTATAAATTACAGTTGTGATCGCCATACTCTTTTCCACCCGTTATTTCTACCGTCGCACTTTATTTTCTTCCTTTCTTTCCTTTCACCATTTTCTTCTGTTCGCTTCTTTTCTCCCCTTTTTCCCCTTTCATCCTCTCCGTTCCCACTGTTTAGTTCATCTTTTCCTCCTTCAACCACTTTCCAATTTCCTTGGCCTTTCTCTCTCTTTCTCCATTACCCCTTCCTCTTCCTTTCCCGCCGCTTCCTCGCCCCCAGTCCTCCTCCGCTTCTCCTCTGCTCCTTTTCTCACCTTTTCTTTCAAACCCCATTCTTTCGTCCCTTTCTCGCCACTATCCACCCGCTCACGCCTTTTCTTCACTCTAACGATTTCTAGGGTGGTATGTCGCCATTCCTCTGTCCCGTAAAGCTGGAATTTATATAAAATATGAACACGAAGATCTATCTTTTGTTGCATGTAGAACATACTAACTTTCCAATGATAATTTTATCCAGAAGTTGTTTTGCTCGTCGCAATTGAAATTTTCACACATTATTATTGACATATTTGTGTTGATAAAAATTCTTTTTCATTGTTTATTACTAATAAATCATGTAGCTATAGAATTGAAACCGTTTTGTTTTACAAAAGTATGTATTAGTTGTGTTGCGGTGATGTATTGGTTGCCTGTATCGTAGGCGCTTGAACTTCCTCTGTACTCTTCTTAAGCAATTTTAACAATTAATATATATCAGTATTAGGCATTTTTATATAACAAAAAATTAATAACAAAGTTCTATTTATTTCGGTAAATGTGTAAAATTGTCTCCATCCACTACCACAAGTTTTCTAATTCTTTGTAAAAACGAACTTTTGGTTCGAGACAATGTGTCAGGTCTAACTGATGTACACTCAATTATTCTATTTTGTAAATCATACTCATTTGCTACCGAAGTTCGACTTAGTGTATCCTTAATTGTATCAAAATATCTAGCGGAATAATATTGCAACTTTTTGGTGGCCGTGGATACACAGCAGTGGCGGCCCGCCAAGCGAAGTAGGTGAAGTGCCTCTTCACCTAAAATTTTCATTCAATTGCGAATATTTATTTATATTACATAACAAATATTTATCGGTATTACACCTATTAGGGGTCGTTTATTTATGGCATACATACTCGTAGATACAATAAACTTAGTGAAAACGAACATAAATTTAAATTTTAAATGCAGTCCGTCGAGGGTCGACCATAAGAAACCTTACCTGCAACACTCAAGCAATTGTAGGGAAGAGTCGGCCTCAAACGTATTTTAACTCTGCACTTATACCTCCGTTGCCATGGTAACGCCTACGGCACTATCTAGAATTGGTTCGCGGTAAAACGCGTAAGTGAAGAGTTGACTCGCAAGCAACCGCAGAACTTCATATTCCGGTTTTTTATTTTATTTGTTCGTTTATGAGTTATAGTTAATTGGTAACTATTACTATTGTTGATTGTGTTGTGTGTTTGTATTCGTATCGTGTGTGCTTCTGTTTTGGAAAGTTTACTTTTATACGGAGATAATTACCAGGAGAACTATGAATCCTATTAATAACATAGTCATAATCTTAAGTTTAAAATTTCTTGGTTCACCGAATACATGGATTTGCAGATCTGTTAAATATTACAAGGGCGTTACATAAACATGCCGACTCTAAAGATCATTTAATATGTGCATTGAAGTTAAAGAATTTTGAGAAAAATCAAAACACCATAGGCGATGCTTTAAAAGAAAACGCGAGACTTTTTAAAGCACAATTTAATGAAAATGTTCGATAAATAGACTTTACGTCCAAACAGTTATCGACACAGTTTTGTATTTAAGCAAGCAAGAATTAGCGTTTCGCGGACACGGCGAAAGCAGTGACTCAGAAAATCGTGGAAATTTCAAAGAACTTTTACCGTTATTAATGTCAAGAAGTCCGATAGAGATTAAAACTCATTATGAAGAGATTAAAAATGTTATGTTTTTTCTATTTGTTATTATTAGGGTTATTATAATAGCACTTCACCTATTTTTTCACCCGCGAGCCGCCACTGTATACAGCTCCTTTTCCAATCCAATTTCATCCAAATATATTATTTAAGTAACAATCCAACTGCAATTATGAAAACAGCCATGTTGGTACCAAAGTGTTTGTCGTCGATTGAGTTCTACATCTTCCAACAACCCTGGTGATATGTTTTGTAGAAAATCCAAGTAACGATTTCCATTTCCCGCTACGTTTTATGGAAGAAGGGTGGTCGAATGATATTGGTTACCTATTATGCCACACCACAGCTTTACAGAAAAATCTCTTCCACACGTGTCTAATTACCAAAAATGAGCCGTAAATCTGTTTCACGAACGCAGTCTATTTTTAAGTTGTAATGTACTGAGGACCTTTCATAAACGTTCCTGAATGCAAGATGATCTTAGTAATTTTTTGCATTACAGAACTCTATTGGAAAATTAGCTTCGTACGCTACAATTACCTAATCAGCGCTTCATTGTTTTATTTTGTTGCGCTTTGCCATCGTTGTGGAGGTTAAAAATAGCACACTTTTAAATCGAAGGTAAAACTGGTTTACATTCGGTTACGTAGGAGCATAAGCATGACACTCTAATCCATAATTTGATTACTATTTTAAAGTGGCCTGATTGTTTACTCAGCTTCTGGAAAATTTGTTCGTGGAAGTGATATTATTCTAGTTAATTTATTTATGGCAAATGTGAATTCCAAAAATTGAAGTAACGATTTGAGACACAGATAAAATAATATATGCAACGGGAAGACCTGGCATAATTAGTTCATTACCAGATGTTTGTCCTAACAATTGGGTTTTCACACTTGTGTCCTTGGTGCTTCAACTCTGACACATTACGCTCGGGAAAATCTTAATATGTCATTTCCAAAATTGCATTTAAATTCTCATCAGTATTATGTAGCACATTTTCTCCTGAAATGTTTCCTGCTGTGCTGTGCTCAACAATAGCGGATTCTTTCAAATCAGCACAAAATTGGATGTCGTAAAAAAATTCGTGTAATGTTTATTATACAGAATTTGTTTCGTTAAACATATATTCGCTTTTAAAAAATTTAGGACTACTTAATCGGACAATAAGCCAATTTTTCTGTCAATTTGTTGTTCTTGTTAGTTCACTGTGGCCCCGGGGGACCAGTACTTAGGCAATAATGCCGTCGTCAGATGAGCAATCAAAGAGCCGGGGTGCTTTGCAAAAACCAAGTATAATGCTTGTAGGCAATTCATGTATCGGGGCTGAACATTCACACAGCATCCTGTCAGTTTACTTTTTTTTTAATATTTCAAAGTGGGTGAGAGCAAAAATAGTTAATCATACATAAATGCCTTGAAAGGTATTCTTTTTTCAGACTCAAAGACAGGGATGTAAAGCATTTAGTATTAGGGAACCGCGGTAGAGTAGTGGCCGAGGCGTTTGACTTCGGAGTTATTCTACCAAAGTAGTTCTGTTTCGAATCCTAGCACTGCACTATGCCAGAGTGTATGTGGTGTCTTAGTTGTAATGGGAGCATGAGGTTTTACAAGGGTGGGGCATGTTAGACCCGTTGTACAGCACGAAATGTGTTGAGCCGGGATAAGCTGGGTGGGATAGGAATCAAAGGCAAAAGTCTTGGAATAAGTGTTAACCGTGGAAATCACTTACATATGACGATTGAATTGTGAAAACTTTGTTGTCATAACATTTAAAGTAGAAATTGTAACCACGAATTCGAACTTAATAATATTTTAAACATTGAGTTACGATACTGCTTCTTAGATGAAAATCTTTTCCTAAATTTCCACAGCATGAGTTCACTCGAAGAAATGAATTTCCAAGATTTTTACCCTGATTATTCACCTATAATAAACTGTTATTGATTTTGATATGGCATTTGATGTCAAAATTGCATTTAGTTCTGAATATTATGCATTAATATCTTTTGTAAAATAATGTATTGTGTAAACAATATTAATTTAGTAATTAAGGAAAGTATAAATAATTCTCTTGACAAACCATTTCCATGCCTAAAAATTAAACTTCTGTCTAAATCTTTAATTTATTATTTTTCACCCTCTATTTAGTAAAATAGTATTAAAAATAATTCTGTAGACCTTTTTGGGAATATATTTATATTTAAAATGTATTTGCAAAACAAACACTATGATTAAAGAAACAGCTTCCTAACAAAATCAAAAATCACGCAGTAATTCCGGAAGCTTCCACAGTTTCTTCCTCTATGTTCCTCTCGCCTACACACGAAAATGAAATTAAAAGCACTATAAAGAACTTAATGAATAACGTAGCTATTACAATACTACATTTTTAAAAACTGTTGTAAACGAGATTGTCGTACGTCTCACTTATATTATTAATAAAGTGATACAAAGTGCATCTATATTCAAGACAACTGCTGTCTTAAACCTTTATTTAAGAAGGGAAATAAGTCAAAAATATTAAATTATAGACCAATATCCATAATCACTTTAGCCAAAAGTCTTAAAACAATATTAGAACATGGAATAACCAAATACCTAAATAAATACGACACTATTTTTGACAACCAGTTTATTATTATTATTATTATTATAATTATTATTATGATTGGATGTTAGAGCTTTGGCCTTTATATACCTTCCGTCATTGTGACCCTTAATGGTTCTTTTGTAACTTATGAGCCCTTTCTTTGTTAGAGAAGTTGTAGGCTATTGATAAACCTTATAATGTCTCTGGACTTCGAGTCTCATATTTCGTTAGGTGTCATGGTTGCCTTTCCGAAAATTTTTTATCATTCGCATAAAATGTGTTCTCCCGTTTCCGCTACCTCGTTACACAAGCGGCAGATTTGGCCCTCAGCTTTAACAATATTAAAAAGATGGTATTTTAATGTTGTATGGCCTGTGAATAGGCCAGTGATGATTTTCAATTCCATGTTGCTGAGGGACAAAGCAAGTTTTGCTTTATTTTGCGGAACAGTGATGAACTGTTTTGCCTGACGTTGTCCTGGAATATTTTGCCAGTATAAGGATTTCTGTTGTTCCTCCCATAGTTTGACCGCCTGTTTTATGTGTCTTTTCTGTATTCCACAGCAAGGCTCAGGTCCAGTGAATGGCGTCGATGCTCCGCGTTTTGCGAGTTCGTCGGCATATTTGTTGCCTGGTACGCCCTCATGCCCTGGCACCCACCACCAGGTAACGTGGTTTCTGTATGCCAGTTATTCGAGGTTGTTCAAGCACTCCCAGACTAGTTTACACTCACAAATGGGAGCCTTTAAAGCCTATATTGTTGCTTGGCTATCTGAGAGGATGTCAATTGTTGCACCTTTATATCCTTTCCTTAGGTTTATCTTTGTGCAAAGGTTTATGGGATAAACCTCAGCCTGGCAGAAGATGGTAGTTACGGCACAGAGGGGTTCGGAAATGCGGCAACCGGGTCCGTAGACCCCCGCTCCTGTTCCTCTTCCTTCCATCTTCGAACCATCCGTAAACCACTGTAGGGATCCTTTCTTGAAGGAAGGTCCTCCCGAGGACTACACTTCCCGGTCTGTGATGGTCACTCTGAAAGGTTGGTCGAAGTTGTATTTTATTGGCATAAAATCCGATACGGTGTAGGCCGTTCGCTCTAGGTGATTGCGACTTAGAATGCCTAAGTGGTCTATCAGGTCTTCTGATTTGAATTTATTTGTCCTTGAAAGCGTGAGCACATGTAGCATTGCCTCCTTTTGCACCTGAAGGTGTAGGGGCGTTAGTCCTAACATGGACTCTATTGCTGCAGTTGGACAGATGCTCATTGCACCTGTTATACTCAGACAGGCGAGACGTTGTATCTTCTCTAGCTGTAACTGAGTCGTGATCTGTTTTGTTTTTGGCCGGCCACTACACGACTGCTGCATAGGTGACCATGGGTCTTATTATAGCCACGTATGACCAATGGATTATTGCTGGTTTTAGCCCCCAGTTTCTTCCTACCAGCCTACGGCATGCTAGGGATGCTAAAACTGCCTTTTTCTGCAGTTTATCAATGTGTGAGTTCCACGTCAACTTCTGATCTAGTGTAACTCCTAAGTATTAGACTTGATTACTGAAGTCAATAATCGACCCTTCTAGTATGGGAGCTTTTAGGTGCAGCTTCATACGTCTAGTAAACGATTACCATTTTCATTGAGATTATGCTTAAGCGTTGATTTCGACACCAATGATACACTGGATGGTATCTAGAGCTTTCTGCATGCGTTGTGACACTACTGAGTCAAATTTTCCACGGACCACTACTACCAGGTCGTCGGCGTACCCCTATATTTCGAATCCGTCTTGTGTTAGCATATTGAGGGGATCGTCGACTACCACAGACCACAGGAGAGGCGACAGAACCCCACTTTGGGGGCAACCTGTGGCAGCCGTAATGGTAACTGCTTTCCCTCCCAGGTTTGCTGTAATTTTCCCACTTTCAAACATGGCTTTAATCCATTTGATAGTAGAATGATCGAAGCCCTTCTCCGTGGCAGTTCTTTCTATTGATTCAAAGGAGGTGCTGTCAAAGGCACCCTCTATGTCTGCGAAAGCACAGAAAGCTATTTCTTTTGCCACGTACGTCTTCTCCAGCCCATTTACTAGACTATGAAGAGCCGTTGTAGTGAATTTTGCCTTTTGGTAGGCAAGTTGGTAGGGAGAAGTGGTCGGTTTGGAAGTACCTCACTTCTTACATACTGGTCAAGTACCTTCTCCATTCCTTTCAGAAGGAAAGAGGTGAGGCTTATAGGTCTGTACGCTTTGGGCTGGGTGTTAGAACGCCCACCTCCCTTGGGTGTAAACACTACATAAACTTCGCTCCACTTTTTAGGTATATAACCAAGGCAGAAGCTAGCCTTGTATAGTTTGCAGATATAGGGCAGCAGGTCCTCTATACATCTCTGTAGTAGGGTCGGAAAGATGCCGTCTCCGCCAGGTGATTTATAGGGTTTAAAAGCAAGAATTGCCCATTTAACCCTATTGTCGTTAGGATTTTGTTTTCAAGAAGGAAAACCTACACAAGATGTTATTGTGCTCTTAACTTCTACGGTTACGTATAGTTTTTAAAACGGAACTTGCTCAATGGGTATTTTTTCGGGTTCTTGCTAAGACTTTCCATATTGTAATTGACGAAATTATTAAGTATTAGAATCAATATGTTGAATTAAACTTAGAAGTGAGGAATGTATTGTACAATATGGCGTTCCTCAGGGAACTGTGTTGGGTCTGTTGATTTTTACGATATATTATATAAACGATTTACTAAAATTAAATTATTTTGGTACTGTAATAGATACTGGAATTACTGTTGAGAAATCAGATCTTATTAAATACTTGGGTGAAAAAATAGATTGCCATCAATAATGGAAAACCCAGACGCTTAGAAGTATCTTGTTTAAATTCAATAAATTAAAAATATACTATATTTTAGGAATATGAAAAAGGGTTATTTACTACTAGTCGAATCACGAACATCATATGGAAGTATTTATTGGGGTAGTGCTGCCTACGAGCATTAAAAAAAAACGAGAAATAATACAGAAAAGCTTCTGCAAATATTGCTATCTAGGGATATAAATAATAAATTAATGAAATAAGCAGAAAAACATTCAATTGTAAAGCTTCAAAAAAATTTAATGTATCAAAATTATCTTTCTCAATTAGCTTGTATGAGTAATAAGTTACTTTTCAGAGAGTAGATTAAATCGTTGTCTTATTGTCTGCTTTAGTGACATAATTTTTAAATTTAAGAGGGAATCTGTGCGAAGCCGTTGTTGATGAACTTCTCTGCGAAGTAGATATTAATTTATACTTTATTTTTAAATGTGGACACCGTGGACTGATAGCGAACATTTAGTTTGTAGAAAAATATATTAAATGTACCACGAAATCCGCTTGCTTACGGTAAAATTATTAAAAATATATATAAAATACTGAATGAAGATTATGCTGCAATAAAGTGTTCAGAAAGTACATTGCTATACATTATTAAATGTATGGAATTTAAGCATAAAACTATAAACAAATCCCACGATATTGCACAGAGCAGTTGAATGGTTCCAGGCAGTGGTGTAAAATAGATACGCTCGAAAAATAGTATTGTTCTGTTTTATGTGATTATAATTCTACGTTGTAATTTTATCATTATTAAATAGTGTAAATAAATATTTTTACACCTAAAATATTTGAAAATGATGAACTTCCAAATGCAATTCCTAAAGCCGGGTCTGCTATTTTACCTGCATTTACACCTTCGTTAAATGTTAACCAGGGCTGGTAATCCCTGGTTAACCCCCTGGTTACACCCCTCTGTAATGCAATGAGGATATAACTTGAAGGAAACTATGAATTAAATCACTTTTAGTCAGAATCTAATATAATTGGCATTAGAAACGTCTTACGTTCGCTGAAATTTTAATGTTTTTGAACGTCGGCTACAATAATTATTTTAAACTAAATAGTGCAATGATTAGTGTGTAAACGCATGACACAAGTTTACTATTTTGATTCAATTCTTACATTAACGTAGCCGTCCTAAACTTCATTTCAACTTTTAGTCATTCTCCTGTGATTTTACGGTTAGTCACTAGTCTGGAGTTTAGACGCTTAAATGTTAAATAGATGAGCAAATAAGCAAATCATCAAGTGATACAAGAAATAGTCATTAAGAATTTAAATAAGTCTTTTGATATGAAATAATGACTGTATTAGGGACGAAATATACATTAAGAATCAGGCACGGATTTGGAATACTGGAACGTAAAATAAGATGTCTTTTTCCTAAGCTAAATAGGTACACATAATAGGAAATTAATATACAAGACTATCACACATAATAGGAAATTAATATACAAGACTATTACAAAGAATACTTTAAACCTAATTACATTTAATTTACCTAGAAGATATATTTCTTTATTTTTACAGGATGACATATCTGTAATTGTGCTCTTAATGATGGCAGAGCTTTAATCTAATAACAGTAAACATGGAAAACTAGAAGTTCTAAACTAAATTTTCGCCACAACAGATTACTCCGGCAGTGTAATTGCCACAAAATGCAATCTGATTATATGTATAAATTTGTACGTATTGTTGTATATGCGATTTCACTACATTTGCCTGATTCAGTGTCCCTATAATAGTTTTACTGAACACGTAAATGGTATTACTGTTATTGGTGTTGTGGTTGAGATGGCTCAGTGGTAAGAGAATCAGGCTTTGGATGTAATAGTACAAATGCTTCCTGTTTCGAATTGCTCTACGGGCAGAATCTTTTCTTGATTCCTTGTGTGGTCGACACTGGTTTCCGGTCTGCATTTGCCATGGGGGATCAAATTAATGGCCCTCCTTTTACTCCAGTTGCACTAGAGGAGTAACAAGACTCTACTCCCACACACCCCTTACACCAAGCCAGTCAAGCACCACTACTAACCAACACGGTAACCAGCACATTCCAATTTAGCATTGCCTCACACCCCACGCCACTGCGTAAGCGGTACAAGCGAGGATCACGATAATGAT